>PVIC010017458.1:0-32730 GCA_004025085.1 Thryonomys swinderianus | reverse complement strand
TCTTGCCTGGTCTCTCAGCCTGTCCCCAGTGTGGAGGGATGCAAGAAATGGCTCTGGCCCCTCTCAGACCTGGATCCTCACAACACAGCTCTCTGGTGGGGTTGGGGCCAGCCAGTGGGCCTCAATCCACTGTGGTGAGGATGGCGCCCAGGGTCCGTATCCGAGTCCTCACTGCACAGCTCTGGGGTGAGCGGGTGGTCAGCAGGCCTCAGTCCTCTGGCTGCCAGGAACAGAATGGCATCCGGGGTAAGAGAGTCCTCTGTACTTCTCTGGGCTATTCTTACAATCTTTTGTGGGGTTTTGAGGGTCTTCTAAATAGAGTATCATGCTATCAGCAAATAATGACAGTTTAACTTCTTCCTTTCCTAACTTTTTTCCTTTTATTTCTTTCTCTTGTCTATTTGATGTGTCTAATGTTTCCAGCGCTGTATTGAACAGTAGTGAGATAGTGAATATCCTTGTCTTGTTCCTGATTTTACATGAAAGTATTCATTTTTTATTCACAAGTTTTTCTAAAATTCCAAACTGTCTTTCCCACAATGAGTATCTAACACTTTAGATGTGCAGCTACTTCATTCTTCATACTTTCCTTTTCCTATGAGATCTTTGGAGTACATCCTAGGAATGTATGATTTGTGAGCCATACATGGATTTGACAGTGGATTTTGTGAAAATATGGGGATTCTTCTTCTGTAGCTTCCTTTTTTGTCAGCATCTATTCTCTTAATTTCCAGTTGAATTGCTATCTTTAAATTCTGTTATTTGGCTCCTAAAACTAAGCTTTCTGCTTGATTTATTCTTTATCCACACTTCACAATTTTGGCAACATTCTCAGGGTTTTTTAAAAAAGAAATGTACATAAATTAAGATCTCATAATTGCTTTCTGAGTTGAAGGTTAATCTAATATCAGTTACTGAATCTTTACCAGAACTGAGAAGTTAACAAATCATTATTTAAGGGAAAAATAGTAAGAGGCTTATCATTTTTGCTTTTTCAACTATTGTATTTGGAGTTTTAGATTAAAGTGAAGTATAGTGTCACATTTCACAGTAATACTGGTTGGCATTGTTCCTTTAAATTTAATTTTATGTATGAAATCCTGCAACCAAGTTCTCATTTTCTTAATTCATTCCACTTGACTCTCTCAGAATTTTCTTTTCCTGAGTGAAGTATTACACTAGCTTCACATCTACTCATATAGGTTGACCTAGACTTCTAGGAGGTGACTGATATATCCAAGTAAGTCAAGAATATTACTCTAATGTGACCTTAATGACCAATTTAAGCATAATTTATAATGTGGCAGAATGTCCTGCCAATTACTCAAGGGGAATGAGAGGTAGTATAGCTTATAGTTATGAAATTTTATTGTTTAGTCAATCTGATAGTTTAAGATGAACTGTCAGTTTCATTAGCATTTGATCCACCTATGGAATTAGTAATGCACACTTCTGGGTGTGCTTGTGAGGGTCCTGTAGGCATGACCATGGATAGTGTATCTCACCCCTGAACCCTTGCTCTTTGCCACTGTTTTCTTTTGTACTTCCCTGCTACTTTGAACTAAGCATCTTTGCTCTACTATGAGGTTCCTGCCTTGGAGCCAGCCAACCAGGGACTGAATCTTTTGAAACCGTAAATCCGTATAACTTCTCCTTTAATTTGTATGTGTAGATATTGTTTCCAAATGATGACAAGCTGACTAATACAGCAAGGAAGAAAAAAAATGTTGTATATTCCTTATTCTGGGAAGATGACTGCTTATTTCTTGGACTAAACTAATTTTAATATTATGCTCTTGGATTTCAAGGATGTCACAATTACTTCTGGCTTTCTTTGAATATTGTCATAGAATTTAATGTCATTTTACCATTCCTGCCACTCCTTATAACTTTTACTGCACTGGCATTTTCAAATGGAAAGAAATTTGAAGGACACCTATATTCCTGACATTAACTTTCTCCTAAAATAAAATATCTGATAATAGTCATTGTACCCAACATCATGACTTTCTCCAAACTTAGTGAAACACTCAGAATAGATGTGACTCTCACAGAACTGAGAAACTAAATGCCTGGGAAAATTAGATAAAAATGTTCTGATAAATGACCAACAGGTAATTCCCAAAAAAAATGTAAGTCAAAATTTTTCAGTAATCCTCTCACATTAGCAGTATGAAATGGTTTTCTAGAAGAAACATTTAAGAAAAACAAATATATGACGGACAAGTTTCATTCATTTATGTGCAAATGGATACACCTTGAGAGCACACTAATAAGTGAAATAAATAGATCACACATATGTAAATACCGTATCTTTTCTCTGGTATGAGAGCCTATAGATGTAAATAAATTTTAGAACCTATGATAGATTTTGTAAAATAGGAAATATTCAAAGGGAATGTGGTGGGGGAACATAATGAGGGGAATGAATAAATATGATTTGGAAAGAAAAAGAAATAGCATGTATATAAGTGATGGGGATTGTGGGTGGGTAGGGTTATGGTTACAAATGAGAATTAACTTCTGTCATATATAGGTACAAATTCCCCAATGTAGAGTGTAATTGTGAACTCTATATAAAATGTACAATAAAGAATTCAATTAAAAGTACTGAATAGGTAAAAATATTATGCAAATTTGACTTTTGCACATATTCATTTATGTATTTTTCTTCCTAACTTATGGCAAATTACAACAAAATTCACCTTTTTCCTCTTTGTATTCCTATATTCTCTCAGCAGAGATTCTTGAATTTAACCAGTTCTTAATAAGTATATGAAGCAATTACAATTTAGACAATTTAATTTCATTAAGTTATGAACCTAAATTTCATACTTTCTATTTGTAAAGAGAATGACCTCTTTTATTAAAGAAAATGATATCTCTTACCTAACCTCTAATTATTTAATCTCAACAGCTGAAAAATTCATGAATAGGATTTGATTTAGAGTAAGCAGTATAATTCACTAAGAGATACTGTATTTTTCTGTGACTTGTGGATCTTCCACTCTCTTCACAATTGCAAAAAATAGTTTATGTCACAACATGTCCATTGGTTGAGTAAAATATATGCTAATGTATAAATAATACTGTATCACCTTAGTCAAGGAAGAACTAGAGGAATGATTAGCATGATTTAATCACTCCACATTATAAACATATATCAAAATGCTAAATAGAAAATATTCAAAGGGAAATTTGTTGGAGGGGTGAGTAATGAGAGGTGAAGAAAAAATGTGATGGTAATAAAAAAGGGAAAAAAGTTTATGTATTGAGGGTGAGGGTTTTGAAGTGGGTAGGGGAGTGGGAAGAAATGAGAATTAAGTAGTGACACATACTGGGACAAATTCCCAGCGTGGAGTGTGATCATGATGTGTATATACAATGTACCAATAAAGATAAAAATAAACAAAAAAGCTAAATTATAGTCTCTATGTGTGTGTGTATGTGTGTGTGTGTGTGTGTGTGTGTGTGAGTGTGAGTGTGGTCAATTGAAAACATTTTACATAATTAAAAATGTAAAATTACTGTAAAATAGAAAGACAATGTTTAAAGGAAAAAGGGAAAGGGTGTAGGGGAAAGTAAAGAGGGAAAGAGAAAATTCAATGGTTAAAAAAAGAAACAGCTTATGAATATAGGGAATTGGGTAGGCAGGATGGGGCGATGGAAAAAAATGAGAATCAAGATATATCATCTATAGGTACAAATTCTCAGTGTTGAACGAAATCATGGTGTATACCTAAAATGTACTGATTAACTCAATTAACAAGACATTTTCAAAGGAAAATTATATAGAAAATAGTGTCTAAATGATTAAAATATTGTCTAAGTAATTAGAAATTAGTTTACAAGAGGAAAACAAAATATTTCAAATACTACCAAAAATACTATAGTATGTTTTTTTCTGAAAAGTGTAGAAATCAAGTTTTTAGAAAGGAATTTAACAAATGGCATTTATTTCCTGGATATTTTATACGAGCATCTACTTATACTTTGCATTATTTTTATAGAAATGAGTAAGTTTGTAGATTGAATAAATTCTTGTTTCAGTCTACTTGACTGGTTTGTGAAGACGTCCTCTTCATCATACAATAATTTATAGTTGAAAAATGACAACAAGGATATTTGTTTCAAGTACCATGGTATATAATTTATATATGTTAAGTTTTGTAGTAGAGAGATGTCTCTTCTTATACATTTATTTATGTATTTTTGTAATTTATAAGTCTATCAGATACTGTTTGTATTAAAACAGGCTGTGACTCAGTAGTCCATTGATTTCAAGGTCCTTTCCCCAATTTTAGAGCAATAGCTATTGCTTTGTGTTTGTGGCTGATATCCTGCAATGGAAACTCCTTAATTATGTAGATTTAATTTTTGTTTTCTGGAATGCACAAAAACTACCATCATGTCTTTGCTTTTTCTTCTGTCTGTTTATATTACGTTCCTACAAATCTATTGATTGATGCCACATACACCCAATGTAGGGCTTCCATTACCCACAGCCACAGCTATGCTAAACAAATTTAGTTAACACACACCCATAACCAATCCACCTCCCCAAAGCACCACCTCTGAGTATATGAGTCTTTGGGGGAACATCTAGATATAAGCCATGACAACCATGAATCTAATTATCATCATCACTATCATATGAAAAGCATGAAAGTTCATATGAACAAAATCCTCTCTCGGACTGAGTTAACTGTAATTCAAACCACTGAAGCTCCCTATTCAAATGGAAACGCTTGGTCCAAGGAATAAAGCAGAGCCCTTTCAAAGCCCATATTCCTTACTTCAAACTAACAATGAAACAGAATAAACCACAGTGACTATACAGACAGGTAAATATAGATGAAAGGAATGAATTAAGAAAACAACCCAGCCAGCTGGACTCCCTATCAGAGTGGATTTCTATGGTGTTTAGCAGTGTCAGATTTGAAAACTCAGAAGAAAACAGTAGGACAATGAGTCCCTGGGAACAAATGAGCTGAAAACATGTACTGAAAGATATCAGTTTTTTCACAGCATCCCAGGAGTTGATCATCTTACCCTAATCTACCACAAATACTTTGATGTAGTTGGGGAAGAGGTTAGATGCTAGTAGCCCAGGTGCACTCTCGCACCTTGAAGGTGATATTTAATTCTGGGTGTGACTCATAAATACTCCTTATTAAACAAATACTAATTTAAAAAGCAGGCTATTGCATTTCAGAGAATGATGTGTAAATGAAAATCAAACCACTGATCTATAATCCTTTATAAATGTTTTATCTGTTGTATAAGTTCCATAGACAGTGAAGGGAAAGTCTAACTCACTGAGTAACACTTTTGTATAAAATAGTCATCCATAACAGCTGATAGACTATTTTCAAATGCATCATAATGCAGTATTCAGAACTGGATCATTTCTGTCCAGATTTGTATCCAATAAAGTTCTATGTATGAAATTCCCTGCTTAAGAATATAGCCCTCTATTAGCAAATGCTTATTTTCTACATAGGGATTGAATAGGACCCAAAGGCATCTCCAAATTATGTCCCTGTAAATGTCTAACAGTTAGAAGAGGAAAATGTAATTTGATCATCTGGGCAAGTTACTATTATGCCTTCTTTTTAGTCCTCCCTGGTCTACTTTTAACACTGCCTGGACTATGTGTGGTGATTGAACATTGTCCAAGCTGTGCTGTTGCTCAAAACCAAACTCATGTTGTGTGATGGGAATGAGAAAATGTCAGAGATCACAGCTTTCTTATTCTTATGACTATGAACCAAACACTGGGAGGCCTGAGATGTGAGGCAGCCAAGCAGTCTGTCAATTGTAGCTTTTTCTTCAACTCTGAAATAAATCTTTACTTTGTGACATTTGTTATATTAAAATGAGATGTTTGCCAGATGTGGAATAGCAAGGAACAATGTCTTCCCCTGTGGCTAGTGACAAAAATAACCAATTAGAAATAAAGCTTTGTGATGACTGTCTCATGCTAAACTAGATTAGCTCAAGAAGTACTCTGAGGTTTGTTGATTTGTTTTTTCCAAGCTAGTAAATGAGTTTAGTAAAAAGCCAAGTTTAAGGATCTTTCCTAAGTAGCTTGGAGACCTTGTCCTTTCTCTACAGATGTTCTTCTTTGAAATATTTAAAGTAATAGCTTTACTGAGATATGACTCCCATAACGCACAAATCACCCATGTAAAGTACACTATTCAGTAATTTTTGTGTATTTACAGACAAGAACAACTATCAACACTGTCATACTGTATAACATTGTTATATCCCTAAAAAGAATCAATTAGCTGTCACTCTACAATTCCTCCTGAACATTCAATCTACATGAACACTAGTTTACTTTCTGTCTTTATAGTCTCCTTAAGGTTTTCATAACTCTAGGTTCAATAATGACCTCTCTAGAATAATGGAACTATTATTTACTGAAAACAAAGTTGCTTTTTATATTATTTTAATTTGTACAATCATCTTATGAATTAGGTTATTAGTCTCTTTAACTTTCAGACAAAGGAACTAAGACTCATATAGACTACAATACTTCCCCATGGTCACACAGTTAACAGATCTGGGATCATAATTCAACTACATATGCTCAAAGTTTTCTTCTGGTATATTAAAATGAGGTGTGGTGTAACTTTAGCTCTTAGACTGAGCCATATAAAAATTGCAAACATTGCCGGGCGTGGTGGCTCATGCCTGTAATCCCAGGCAGAGACAGGAAGACTGTTGATTTCAATGCTTGTCTGGGATACATTGTGAGCTCAGGGCCAGCTTAAATTACTAAGTGAGACCCTGTCTCAAAAACAGACATTGCAAACATTAAGTCATTTTCCAGCTAAAAGAATGGAAGCATCCTAAGATTTAATCCAAACAATGCTGAACATACTCTGTAGCAGTGAACCTTAGAGGAATGATTATTGTCCTGATCCTTACAAAGCTTTTAGTAAAAAGAGAGCTCTATAGTCATATACCTTAAGTGTATGTTGGCCCTTTCCTTTTTGTGTCTCTTAAAGATATCCTAGATTTCCTTACACATGTGTGAGTATCCACCTCATTCTGAATTAATCTTCTAAAAGACATGTTCTATTTTTAAAACTTTTCAATTGCTTGATTTTTTAAAAAAATCTTGAATTTTTACAAATATAAAGAATAGCATGGATCTAACTAGAGCATGAGCCCAGAGCTCATTTCAGAGCTTCACCATGTTTCTTATCAACATCTCTAACTCTGAGGACTGGGTCAGTAATAAAGCAAAATTCAGAAGAAGCAAGGTTGTATTTTTCACATTATTTGGTAATGACTACATCAAAGCAACTATATCAAAGCATCATGCAGACTTCAATATTGAACCACTTTATAGGCATGGGATAGAAGTTAGAATCTTTATTCCATTAGCATAGGGCTCTAAGCCTTTGTTTCAATTTAGTAAGGAACCTTGATTACTGTGATACAGATTACTATGAATGATACATGGGAGAGAGTACTGCCAGGTGGATGAAATCTTTTACTGGCAATGGCATGAATATGCAAGACCTGTTCACTTTATTTTCACTGACTTTAACACACACACACACACACACACACACAATGCAGGATTTTGGTGGTCATGGTGTGTGGGAGACTGGGTAAAAGGAGAATTCAGCCAAAATCCTCAGGGCAAACTCCAGTCCCCCGTGAGTCCCACAGCAAAAGAACTAATAATCAACAAACAAAAAACCTGGAAACTTGAAGAAATGGCTGAACCTGGGCTCGACTCTTGCTACTCTGCGCAGGAGCAACAGAAAGTGGACATACCCTGAGCTCCTACACCTTTATTCAGTACCAAGCCTTCACACCCCAAATCCTAGCATCCATAAGGCAGGTCAGATGGCCACACAAATCCCTGTAGTTACAGATCCAGTAGGGCAGGGCAGATGTCCGCTAATAATGCTAGTGCAATAATCCTAATGGAAGATGCTGCAGGTTGGGGCAAATGTCCACCAATAATCCTCGTAGTTGATCCCACAGGGCAGGGCAGACATACATAAATCTGAGTAAGTCTTAAATCTGAATAACTTGTCCTCAGTTCCAACATACAAATGCCCAAACACATTGCATTCATAATGGATAGGAATTGTCGCTATGCCAAAAAGTGCCAGGTGGAGAGGCAAGAGGGCCCCTCACAGGGCTTCAACAAGCTGGCTGAGACTCTGTGCTGGTGTTTGAACCTGAGCATCCTAGAGGTGATAGTCTACACGTTCAGCACTGAGAATGTTAAACATTCCAAGAATGAGGTTGACAGGTTACTGGATCTGGCTCAAGAGAAGTTCAGCTACTTGAGGAACAGGAGAAGCTATAGAAGTATGGGGTGTGAATCCAAGTCCCACATCTATTGCTCAAGTTGCCTGTGTCTGTTAAAACAAATGATAATCCTCTTTTTTAAATAAATTCAGCCCAAAAGATGTCTGTGGGGACTTCCTCAAGGGAGGTGCTGTTTTCCTGTTGATGGAGAGATCTACCATGATTACCTTCAACCTGTACAAACTCTGTGTATATACCTTGCATAAAACTTAATATTACTGAAGTGACTTCTGTTCAGATATGAAGCAAAAGTGCTGTAAGTAGTCTGTCTAATTATTTACCAGTTCTTGTTAGTCATTGGACCCTGTTCTTGAAAAAAAGTCTTCACTGAAGCACTTTTAAAATCCTTGACACACATTTTTAATTCTGGCAATTAAAACTATATTTTTACTGTGATCTTCTCCATAAGTAATGGTCTTTCTATCATTTAGGTTTCTAGACATATGAGACTTTGCACTCACTGAAGTAGTCTGCTTTATTCCTAATTATCTGAGTCTAGTTCAGACTTTTCCTTGCAAAAGCTATAAATTTTCTGGCTACTCTTATGGCAACATATATGGAAGGATTCTTTCCTTCTGGGGGTTGAACTAGCAGATCATAACTTATCCAATAGCATGACCATCTTAAGTTTTTGTCATACAAATTTTCCTTAAGTTCAACAATCTCTCATCATTATATTATGCACAAGCCTTGACTTTTTGCTTAGTTGGCTATTCATCCATTTGTGAACTATATCTAGGGATGAATGTCTCAGAATCAACATTATTTACATTGAATGAACATGCTGTTCCAGCATAAATTTAAAAAATACATTATTTCCTTGTGAAACATAAATATACTAATTATCTTAGTGAGAAGTTGGGGCAGGACTCCACATAACAAAACACCACCACTAGACAATCTCTATGGTCCAATAATACAAAAAATATATTTTCAAATCATTTTCTAATATGATACTCCTTTCTCTCTCTGCAACTCCATTTAGATGCTGTAACTAATATGTATAGTTACAAATTGTACCAAAGCTGATATACTTTGCAAATAAGGCTATCTACCAATTTGGAGGGGATATTTTAATTATTTTTTATCTGAATTTATCATTCTTCCTTGTTGTTGAACACTTCCAAAGAATTTTTTTAATCTCAAAATATTCAACAATACGGGGCTGGAGATTTAGCTCAGTGGTTCCAGCGCATGCCTCACAAGCCCAAGGTCCTGAGTTCGGTCCCCGGAAACCACATACAATGCTAGGCGTGGAGACTCACACCCACCAGCCATCAATACCACAAACCACAATGCCGGGCGTGGTGGCTCACACCTGTAATCCCAGCACTCGGGAGGCAGAGACAGGAGGACTGCTGAGTTCAAGGCTTGCCTGGGCTACATAGTGAGCTCAGAGCCAGCCTGAAGTACAAAGTGAGACCCTGTCGAAAGAAAGAAAGAAAGAAAGAAAGAAAGAAAGAAAGAAAGAAAGAAAGAAAGAAAGAAAGAAAGAAAGAAAGAAAGAGGGAGGGAGGGAGAGAGAAAGGGAAGGAAGGAAGGAAGGAAGGAAGGAAGGAAGAAAGAAAGAGGGAGAGAGAAAGAAAGGGAAGGAAAGAAGGAAGGAAGGAAAAAGAGAGAGAAGGAGAGGAGAAAGAGAGAGAGAAAAAGGAAAGAAAGAAAGAGAAAGAAAGAAAGCAAAAGAAAGAAAAGGAAGGAAAGAAAGAAAGAAAGAAAGAAAGAAAGAAAGAAAGAAAGAAAGAAAGAAAGAAAGAAAGAAAGAAAGAAAGGAAAGAAAGAAAGAAAGAAAGAAAGAAAGAAAGAAAGAAAGAAAGAAAGAAAGAAAGAAAGAAAGAAAGAAAGAAAGAAAGAAAGAAAAGAAAGAAAGAACGAACCCAAAGATAAGGCTAAATGCTTAGGTACTAAAATCCTTCCAAAGCAACAAAATGAAAAGTAATTGAATGTGTATACTAGAGCTCACAGCTATTGGAAAGGACACGCTCTGCTTACTGTGCACAAGAGAACACTTCCTTCAAAAATGAGTAGCTCAAAAGGTTGAGTTTTAAGGCATAGGAACCACATATATGGCAAAGGAGACTAAGCTCAGGGGAAGACAGATTATATGTAAGAAGTCTTTACCAGTCAAAGAAATGTTGATAGTCACTGAGAAGTCTTATTTTGTTAGTTACCTTAAGTTTTTTTTTTTTTTTTTTTTTTTTTTGCTTTTTGGAGACAGGGTCTCACTTTGTAGTTCAGGCTGGCCCTGAGCTCACTATGGTGCCCAGGCAAGCCGCCGCGAACTCAGCAATCCTCCTGTCTCTGCCTCCCGAGTGAGTTACCTTAAGTTTTAAGATATCCTATATAAGTTGGAGAAAGCAAACTTATAGCAGCTTGGCATGAGCAAAATGAAAGTGAAGATATTCTCTAGGGTTGGTTAAGTTTGGTCACCTTTGTGAAGAAGCACATGTAGTAAGGGTGGAGAGAAATGTTTAGTTTTCTCTGCATCTTTATATCATTTAATTTCATTATCACTGTAATTCTAAAAATCATAATTTATTTCAATAAACATATTTATGTTAACCAAACATGATCAACTCCTTCTTCCTGACGTTGTAATAGGTGGTAGACTTTTCATCAAGCATCATTTGGATTAACAAGCATGGAATATTGTAGGTGGTGATCACAATCACAGACTTGCAGGTGTGGTTTTAATGTTTCTATACCTCAGGCCTGGGTGTCACCAAGAAACCAAACCACAGCAGGGACAGCCTGCACCATCAAAATAGGTGAAGTTATGTTGTGGGCATTGTAAAACTATGTGACCATAATGTTGATATATAGAGACTTCTCCATCTAGCTTATCTCCTTTTACCCAAGAAAGAAGAGTTTGTACACGATTTTAAAAATCTGGAAAGAAAAGAACCTTACAGACAAAATCAGGGAAAGAAATTTTGCCTCTGAAAAATTCAACTTTTTGATCCAAACAAAACAAATCTGAACTTACAGGAAACTTTGAGGATCCACCAAAACATAAGTTCCTACTTTTGCAGAAAAAAACAGTTGAGTAAATGAAACTCCTAAGTATTAAATGACTACCCCAAAGCCACACAGACAATAAATAAAATCATAGGTTATTGTTTTCATTTTGCATTTTATCTTCCTAATCTTTATCTTGCAAGTTTTGCAGTCACAAAGTGTACCATAATATGAAATAGCAGTGCCCCTCAAGATCTCTTGCCATAATATTATAAAAAATAGATAAATATAGCTTTTGGAGTTCTTTTATTCATAGATGTTGCCCTCATTGTGGAGAAATAGATGTTATCTCAAAAGGAACATTTATGACTCTAAACAAATGCAAATACACCTGAAAATTTATAGAGGTAAATATCTGTTTCTTTGTAGAGCATTAATGTGTGCTAGGTTGTTTGCTTATGATTACCATTAAAAAGATAAAATCTTTCCATAGTGGAAAAGAAATTCAAAATTGCTATAATGCAGTGGCAGAATGGGAATAGATTGTCCTGAGACTCTTTTAAAATTGAAAACAATGGAATCCAGCATATTTGACTTCCATTTTTATTTTTGACTTCACAGCAAAGTTTCATGATTTTATAGTTTTGGGAGAAATAGTATAGCATATCAAATAATGTAAAGAAAATATTAAAACAAAAATAGTATACATTTTAAAAATAGATGAGGCACTAAAATTCTGATGTTGCTTACTTGTGGAAAAAGTAGTACTATTAATTCATTTTCACGATAAAGTTTACAAGAGCAAAACAAAAAAAAGTATACAGGTATGAATCCTTTTCCATGAATTTGTATCCTAATGATAAATAACACTGTTAGGATTTAGATATACAATGTCCCTTAAAAGTCTTGTGATGCTCAGTGATTGGTTCATGGGGGAGCTATACTCACCAGTTCTTTGGTCCATTGATAATTTCATACCTAAATGTGCTGTTAGAATATGAGGCCTAGTTGAAAGAAGAATATTTCATGGTGTATGTTCATGGAAGGTGTGTCTACATCCCCAGCTCCCTCCTCCTCTCTTTTCTTGGCTGGCAGGAGGTGAGCAGCTCTCCCCCACCACACCTTTCCACCCTGTATCTTCTGTATCTTCTGCCTTGGAGTCAGTTAACCATGGAATGAATCTCCCAATACCTTGAGCCAAGTTAAAGCTTTAAATTCTTGGTTCCAGGTATTTTGCTTGAGTGATGGAAAAGCTGAGTAATACAAGTGTCCTAAGCATTAGCCTAATCTTAGACAGAATCAATGTAGTAGTAAAATTCACTCTAAACCAACCAGCCTACTAAATTAGTCAATCATAGTAAGCATTATATACTACTTTCAAAAATCATGTGAGCTTCTGTGCTGCATTTTATTTCCTTTATAAGTGGTTATTAATTCTCAGACCTTTCTCAGACACATAAGAAGCACTTCAAGAAATTCTTTTGATTACTCACAACACTTTTACACCTGGAATTATATAATAAGCAGAAATATGTGCCATTTATTAAAGCACAATTATAAGTAAATCCTTAGATTATTTACATGCTTCATTATTTTTTATCATGACAAACCTGAAACTCAGATACCATTTCTCCCCACTTAGAAAGTGAAGAGCTGAAGCTAGGAGAAAGCAATTCATATATTTATCGAGAAATGGTAATAAGATTTAATCCTTAATCTGTCAAAGGCTGAAGCCAAGTTCCATGGTCACCCCATAGTACTATAATTTTTGCCTAAGAAAATTTTAAATTTATAGTGTGCTGTTCTCAGAGCAAGATGTGTTATGATTGGGAATTTACTGTATGAAAGTCTCCATTAGCGTAGCAGGCCTACTGAAGAGTTGTGCATGCTGTGCCTTTACTCTTCTACTTCCATATTTTCCAAGGGATTCTACCAAATCCCTTGTCTCTTTCTCTTTCAGCCAGAAAATCTTTTCATCACATTCAAAAGGCTTCTGTATTCTACTGATTATTTTACTTTTCTTTCTAGAAGACTTTGATTCAACTTCTATGGGGTAATCTGGCCTATTGAAAATTTCCAGTGATATGACTTCTGTGCAGAATATTTTTTTCTTTTTCCAATTGCATTACCTTGGCTTAGATTACCTTCATCTTCTTCATTGTTTTGGCTTTATTTCTTTCTGAGAAGAAACCGGTACCATGGCAGAGCCTCAGGAGAGAAAATTATTTTTCTTTCATCTTAATTTTCTCAATACTAGTTTTGTTTCTTCTCTTCTTTATCACAGCACTGTAATTGCTGAAATATTTCATATAGCCTGTCCCTTTTTCTATCTAGAGCCTTGTTATGTTTCTTGGTACTCTGGAATAACAAAAGGTATTGTTTAGGTCTACTTTCTCCTTTTTCATAGTGACATAAGTGCATTTAATACAAATATAGTTTATGATTGCCTCTGTCAAGAAAGCCAAATTCAGCAAACTCCCTGCAATTCAATAAACAAGTCCCTTGATATTCCAGATTTTTTTTAATACAGTTAGATTTTGTAAGTTAACCACAGTCCTTTGTAATCTATCTCCATATCTCTCAGAGACCTGCCAACCGTGCTGAGCTCTGTATTTGCTGGACTTTGAGAGTTCACTCTGGTCATTTGTCTGCATGTACTAAACCAATAATCACTGGTTGCCAGTCGCTGGTGCAATGTCAGCAAATTTTCACAGACCATCATAAGTATCATTAAGGTGCCAGCATATTGTGCTCAATGCATTATAAACAAAAAGGAATAAAACACTAGGAGAAATTTTGATAACTAATTATTTTTAGCTTTATTTTTAAATTCAAGACTACCTATTCAACCTAATGACTATCATATAATGATACTGAACAAAAAATAAAATGTCCATTGATGAGTTCAAAGATCAGTTTTCCCAAGATCACTAGTTGAATGCAGACTTCTGTAAGAAAAAATGAATATATTTCAAAAAAGAATGATCAAGGCCAACTTTCCCTTTTTTTTCTAGTATATGCAACATTAACATTTGATTAAATTGAGAATGTACAAGAATGTTTCTTCACCTCCAGTATTTTAAAAAATGCAGTTGTATGAGTTGGAAATAGTTAATGTAATTGTGTGTTTTGTCGTACCATTGGAGACTTTTTAATTCATCTAAATTCAGCTTTTTATTCATCTATAAAATGAAATAAAATAAAATATAAACAGATAAATAATGATAATAAATAACAAATAAAAATAAAATAAATAAAATAAAAGCTTTTAAGAGTTAAGTCTGGAATGATAGAGATATTCTGAGAAAGCAAAAAACAACAACTGTATTTGTACATGTAAACTGATTGTCCCGCTGTGGTGGAGTATGCTTTGGGAAAGTAAAGTAAGTGCCAAGGAAAAAAAGAGGATTAATTAATCAGAGTGCTGTGGTATGAACCCCTGCTGTCTGGTTCTTAGTTAAGAACAGCCACTGAGCAGCAATTGGGCCACTTCAGTGCTTTAGATTTGGTTTTAAAATAGCACAGTTTGAGCCATAGATTGCTACCCTTTTAAGAAACACCAGAAGATTATGGAGAGTGATGAGTTTGAATCACCTACCAAGAGATGTTGGGTAGTTTTCCTAGAAGCTTAAAAGGAAGTTAGTTCTATGTGATTTCATTTTTCACTACTTTTATCTGAAGGCTTGCTTGAGATGTGAGACAGAAATTGTTGTATCTGTCTTCAAAACATTATTCATCCTGGCCCAGAGTCCTCTTTACATGATACTGATTATTTCAGATTAAGATGTTTTAAGGCTGTTGATCACAGAGACCTATTAACCTAAATGATAGCTCAAAAAGACTAAGAGAAGCAGGATGGATTACGCTAACACCTTAAGATGCTTATTGATAAAATCTATGGTACCTTATATTATGCATATTTTTCACTAGAATGCCCTTACTTTCTGTCTGCTACTATTTAATGCCTTGAAAATGACTTCTAAACAAGGAAATTTGACTCAACTATTAATAAAACTATCAAAAAGTTATAGAGAAGCTGTCAAAAACCCATTAAAGTTAAACTTAAATTAATTTTTTACACTTTGCAAGATGTAGGCCTGAATTGAACCTCTTCCACAGTGAAAGAATGAATATTTAAAATATAACTCTGGCATATTTTATGGCAATATGGAAGGCCTAAAACACCTGGGTTTTAAGATAACTTTGAACCCAAAAACCTCCTTGATTATTTCTTATCTGTCCTCAGGAATTTCCCCCTTTGAAAAAGAGTGAAGGATTTCACAATGGGATCCTTGGTAATTTTCCTTCAATCTTAACACCATGCTTTTCTATCTGGACCTTACACATATTTAAATGCAGTTGGCACAGAGTGGGATGGCATGACTTCTAGAAATCCAGCCTGCTAATATATATATATATATATATATATATATATATATATATATATATATATATATATATATATATATATATATATATATATATATATATATATATATATATATATATATATATATATATATATATATATATATATATATATATATTTAAACAGTGTCTCACTTTGTAGTTCAGCTGGCCCTGAGCTCACTATGTAGCCCAGGCAAGCCTTGAACTCAGCAATCCTCCTGCTGCTGCCTCCTGAGTCCTGGGATGACAGGCGTGAGCCACCATGCATGACCAGTTTGTTAATATTTTATCATGCATGTCTTAAAATTCTGGTGGCTTAACTGTGCAATATTCATCTGATTCAACACAATGACTTGCAGTCTAAAAAAAAGTCTCAGAAGCATTAAGAAGCTCACACTAGGGCTAACAGAAGAATAAATACTCAAGGAATGCTGATGAAGTAATTTAGAATGGAAACCTGGAATTAAAAAATGAGTATGTTGAAATAAGATTTTTTTCTAGTTATATTATTTAAGAAGGTGATGTTCCCAAAACAGAGTCTATGAAAGCTAAGTCCCCTTTACATAAGTACATCCTTATTAAGGAGAGGAGTTTGATTCTGACCTATGTTAGCTTTCTTGTGTGCTGATATTACTAATGTATGTCTATGTCCAAACTCATTTAATTCATATATTTTAAATATGTGAAGCCATTTTATAACAAGTACAGCTTGTAAAACCTGGAAAAATCATACTAGATGAGTCCCACCAGATTGAATTGAGAATTAATTAATTACTTAAGGATCATCATTAGAGGGCAGGAAAAAGTACACCTAGTTTTGAGCTGGATTTAGCTGTCTCTATTAAAAACAAACAAATTCAATCAAATCTTTTATTTAGGGAAGTACAAATCCTATGTGGAAAAAAAAAGCAAATCATTTGAGATGAGATTATCTTGATGATATTGGGCTATCTGCTGATTTTTAAATTTCATGTGCAATAAAAACTGAATAGCTACTATTAACTATTTCAGCTACTGCAAAGAAATCACTGTTTCTGGAAAACTTAACATGGCTCAGTAACTATAATAATCATACATATATATGTTTCATAACCAAGTGATAACCATGCATTATCTTTTCAATCACCACTCATCCTGAACAAGTAGATACCATTTTTGTCCACAAATTAGAGGTGAATAAACTAAGATACTGAAAGTTTCAGCAACTCACCCAAGATCACACAGCCCAGAAGAGGCAGCACTAGACCAGTCACAATTCCTTCTTTTTTCTTTCTTTCTTTCTTTCTTTCTTTCTTTCTTTCTTTCTTTCTTTCTTTCTTTCTTTCTTTCTTTCTTTCTTTCTTTCTTTCTTTCTTTCCTTTCTTTCTTTCTTTCTTTCTTTCTTTCTTTCTTTCTTTCTTTCTTTCTTTCTCTTTCTTCCTTTCTTTCTTCTCATATCAGCAAAATAATATAAATAAAATAAACCCAGGACCTTAGACTTGTGTGGCAGACATGGCACCACTGAGCTAAATTTTTGGCCCCATAAAGTTCCCTTCTTGAAGGTAATCTAAATGTGTCTCATTCATGTAGCTTTAAAATCCTAAAATCACCACATACATCTTACATTCTTTCTTTTAATCCTAGATGATTTTGAAGTAAAATAAAAATCCTCTCAAATATAAATCTTAAAGAACTCATAAAATGAATAAAAATTGAGTGTAAAATTCTTTCTAGACATTCTGTTACATTAGTAGGTATTGTAGAAAGAAGTATTATATATAGTTTCTGGTTTCAAAGAGCTTATAATTCTGGCAATATGTACTATGTATATAGTATATATAAAAATAAAACTCATAGTACAAGAAGTCCTTGAAAATAATGTTAATAAGTAAAATTTCATAGACAGATTCTATGTTTCAGATAGTATTCGGAATACCTTAACTTCACTGACCAGGGGAAAAGAGAGGATGATGGAACAAAAGAAGAATATGGGTGCCCAGTAGCAACAGGTTAACAGGAGATGATTTTCCCTCTCCTATAAAAGTAAGAGCAGTTGAAACTAGGAAAAAACCCAAAAGTGGTGAAACTTAGCAACAAGACAGTAGAGAAACAATGAATGAGAGGTCAGAAACAAGGGGGGAAAAGCCAAAAATACTACCAAAAGGGCCCTTCACAGGGTGGATCTGTTGTCTTCTCTAGATGGTATGGGCAATAGCATGCAGATTGGAATGACTAGTCACAGGAAGACAGCTGTGGTCCCCTGTCTAGGTTCTGGCTATAGTGTCTGCGGTGAGCTCAGTGAATTCCTGCGGGCTTCAGCTCTGAAGAGTCCAGGCTTCTGTAGGTGGGACTGACTACACAAACTCACCAGTGACTGTAGTCAGTAGAATTTCTTCATTTTTCCAGTGAGTGTTTGTTTCTCATTGTGCAGACAGGGCACTTGCGCACCAACGTTCTCTGCCTAAGTCCCAGCACTGCTGCCTCACTTATTCAATGTGTGAGGACAAAGAAGTAAACGGTGTCTCTGAGGGCTCCTCCCCACATGCCCTTATGTGAGGTCAGGGCCCAAGAGTCAGTGTGGGCAGAAGAGATGAATCTCTGCAGGCTCTGGTCATGCAGAGCTCAGGGGTAAGTGGCCCAGTCTTGTGCCAGAGGCCTGCCCACCCAGCAGAAGCCTTTGCTCAGTATGGGCAGAGCAGAAGATGGAGTCTCTGTGGGGTCCTCCTCCACACTGACCATGTGAGTGCTCAGAGCCTGAGCCCCACAAGGAAGGCAGTGCAGTCACATGCCCAAGGCCTAGAAAAGTTTCTTTGACTGAATATTACATGCTTTACTTCTCTAACAGTCAATTCCCCAACAAACATCTCTAACAAGGCAGACAATACTAATGACAAATAATCAGTCAATGGAAGGTTAAAATGAAAATGAAGAATTAACATATTTCATACTTGAAAAAAAACAATGTTTTTTTTTACAGTGTTCTATATTTTGATTCAAAATACAAATCCAAGCCAAAAGGTTATGGTTCTGGATCACCAAACCTTGTCTTGATTTATAGTAGCTGTCTGAAGTATTATTCCCCAAACTCCACTGTTTCCTTTTTCTGAACAGAATATTTCTCACCATAAAGTAGAGCATTCTCTTTTCACGAAAAGGTCAAGTATGGACAAAAATTCCTTGTAGTACTGATGACTTTTTCAACCGTACTTCTCCTTTGAATACATATAGTTTCTTTCCTCCCAGAAAGTTCCTTTTTTGCTTTTTAGCTTCTCCCTCACCTGTAATGATAGAGCTATACTTACTCTGACTCTAAGGCAAACAAGAAGCTTGTTCAGGGCCATAATTTTGGTAAATAAGTACTCATTAGTTTATAAGTATTTTATTATTAAATTTTTATATATTTAGTACTTTAAGGCCCAAATCATAGTTTGGAAGGGAATTTTAAAACTACTTCTACTCCATTTTCATAAATGAATGCCAGCACTATTTTTAAGAGCTGCATATTCTATTACTTCACCTCCTACAGCCTTAAAACTCAATCACCTGCTCAGCCTAAAGGAGCTAGATTAGTTAAGCTTTCAAACTGCAGCTCTGCTGAAAATTGAGAAGTACCAGAAGGACTAGTCATTTATGAATCCACTGGTATTTTTGGCTGTGATCTTGGCAACTGACTAGTATGTGTGCAATACCCTGCTGTACTGGCTCCAACATGCACTACATTTGACTCTATCATTCACACTGATGAAAGGAAGAAATAAAACAGATAATACAGAGCACCAGCTGACTTCCTGATCTCATTAACCTAGGGAGGATATAGAAAAGGACATAGGAGCTTCTGTAAAAGAGGAATACAAAGCATTTTATTCTTTCTTACAGGGAGCCGTAAGAAAAATATATTCAAATATAAATAATATATGTTTGAAAATACCTAGCTTGCCTGTTACTTTCTCCTTCAAGAACTAGTGTCACTGCTAATCTAACTGTTCAGTATTCCTACAGAACTATTTTCCCTGTTCTTTCTAAAAGCTTTCTGCTCTCCATGTTTCCCTATCCCAATACTCACGTCAAATCAAAACATGGCTGTTTTTGCCATATATATCATTGGCTTATGCCTTCCAAGGTGACATACTACATATCCTGCCACACTTCCCCCTGCATGTGCAGGCAGATCAACTTAATCAGATGTGCCACTTTTTCTCATTAAGCCTATAATCTGCTTCAGAACCCTTCGTAAGATTCCAGGTAGTTATCACTGTTTCAATAAAACAAAGAGTATCAAAAGTATGTGATAAAAATTATATAATTGAAACAGAAGACACTTTTGTAGTCTCATATCAGTTATCACAAGGATTATCAGTGAAACATTTCCAATAAAAGGAGGAAAGTACAGAAGTTCACTACCACTGCAGTTATGTAGCACTGGAAGAATGAAAAGAACTAAAGTATTCTGATGATTTCATGCATTTTAGGTAGAAAATAACAATGTCCACTGATTAGAATTTGCTAAGTTAAGGTAAAAAAAAATGTTAAAATAAGGCCAAGGATTTAGCTCAAGTGGTACCAAACCTACCTTGGAAGCATAAGGGCCTGAGTTCAATCCCTGGTAACCCCCCAAAATGTTAAAATAGCTATGTAGCCACTGAAATTTTCTATTAAAAAGTCATTTTATCCAAAATGTTGTAAGAAAATATGGAGTGGAAAAATAAATAGAAAATATATAAGATAACTAAATAAATCCAAAAACCTCATCAATTAGTATAAATGCAAGTGGAATAGTCAGTTAAAAGATGATTATTCTGATGAGTTTTCTTAAAAGTCCAATGAGACTTGTTTCTTGCGTGCAGTTGCAAAAAGTTTAAAGTCAACACATTACACTATATGATATATCGAAAGTGCCTGTACATGACAAACTAGACTTTGATTTTTCAAAACCTGTATTTGAGATAGAGTGATTACATAATGAAGTTGTAGTTCTTCAAAACAGATAACACAATTCTGAATATCTTAATCTAAAAATGTAACTTACAAAACATAAAGATAAAAATACAGAGAGAAGTTGAATAATACATCATGATAATGAGAAATTTTGACATACTTCACAGTAATTGATGTTTTCTAAAATAAATGGGATAATGAAGATTTAAACCATATAATTTGCAGGTTTGGACAATGGATACAGATTTTGCACCCAACAAGTGTTTGCAAACAAACAAGGCACGTTAAAAAAAACACAAGCTTGGGCTGGAGATTTAGCTCAGTGGTACCGTCACCTGCCTCCCGAGCACAAGGCCCTGAGTTCCATCCCGGTAACCACATACAATGCTGGACGTGGTGACTCACGACCACCAGCCATCAACACCACATACCACAGTGCCGGATGTGGTGGCTCACGCCTGTAATCCCAGCACTTGGGAGGCAGAGACAGGAGGATTGCTGAGTTCCAGGCTTGTCTAGGTTACATAGTGAGCTCAGGGTCCGCCTGAACTACAAAGTGAGAACCTGTCTCAAAAAAAAAAGAAAAGAAAAGAAAAGAAAAAACACAAGCTTACCTCTAAAGATGGCTTTAATGCATGTGAAAGGATTGCTATACTATGAACCACATTCTTTTTTTTTTTTTTTTGCTTTTTGAGACAGGGTCTCGCTTTGTAGTTCAGGCTGGCCCTGAGCTCACAATGGTGCCCAGGCAAGCCTCCGCGAACTCAACTATCCTCCTGTCCCTGCCTCCCGAGTGCTGGGATTACAGGCATGAGCCACCACGTCCGTCCGGCACTGTGGTATGCGGTGTTGATTGTTGGTGGGCGTGTCTCCACGCCCAGCATTATATGTGGTTACCGGGAATTGACCTCAGGACCTTGCGCTTGTGAGGCAGGCACCGGAACCACTGAGCTAACCCTCCAGCCCTTAACCACATTCTTGTACTCCAAAATAAATATCCACATATTTCTTATACTCCAAAATAAAATCCACATATTTTATATAGAAATTTGTATTAAAAACTAATAACAAAATTCCAAAGATAAACAATTGTAAAATTACAAAAATCTTATAGGCCAAACAGTTTTTCAATAAAAATCTGAAGATAATTAAAATGGAAAGATTATGCAAATGTTTAAATTGAAACACATAGGATCCATCTAAAACTATATATGAAAGAAATTTTTAGCTTTAAACTCATATCACTGAAGAAGGAAGATTGAAAGTAATGATTAAACCATTCACATTAGGAACTTTAAAAATAGCTAAACAAATCAAAGAAAAACAGAACAAAAGATAAAACGAACAGTATTATTTAATGAAATACAAAGCACACACATAATAAAAGGGAAAAACAAAGTTTCAAATTGGACCTTTGGAAAGATATTTTAAATGATAAGCTTCTAATACAATTAAGCAGAAAAGAGAGAAAGGGCATATGAAATATTATTAAATAAAAACTAATTAATAGGAAATAGAGTGATAGATATTTCTCATATGAAAAGGTGCTCAAGAGATAGAGGGAGGGGTAGAGAGGAGAGAAAGGGGTGAAAAATTAATTAGGAAGTGTTTTGTACATATACCATCTCCACATGAGTAATGTAAAAGTTTTGTACTGCACACATGTACTGATACCAAAACATCAGGAAAGAAAGGAAGAACATAACTATAAATGTTCATATTCAACTGATAGTAAGAGTATATTCTTCCAAATACATAGATGTGAAAACTTCAATGTGTGAATTTCCAAAAAAAAATTCATTTATCAAACCTGACTCAAGAACAAATAAAAAAATCTGAATAATGCCAGCAATTAAATATGATGGTGGAAAAATACTTCCTTTGAAGAAAATGGCAGGCTCTAATAAGTTCTAGAGAAGCTCAGGAAACTGTTACACAAGATAAGAAAACTGAATCTCTCCTACTTTGCACATCACACTTACCAGAACCAGGAAAAAAAAAAAGATTCAAAGAAGAATTTATATTTTTTTAGTGAATATGTAATTTGCTTCCAACATTTTTCAAAAATAAATGTTGATCCTCATGGGTGAATAATTACATGATTTATCTGATTTATTTGTATAATATCTTTATTTTTAATAAAAGAAAATAAAATGCTAAACTTGAAAACATGTTCCAGTACAAGTATCTTTTGTCAGCAAGCAAAATAATTGTCTTACGGTTTTACAAGAAAATAGTGGTCAGATCCCTCTGTATTTTCTTCAGTGTCTAAATCAAATCTCTAGCGTTGCTCTCTTTAAAATGACTTCCTTTCCCTTGCCTGTTGTCTTCATTTCCTTTTTCAGAGATAATGTGGAGTTCATTGAGTCGAACACTTCTCAGTATTATACTCTCCTCCAAAATTATAAATCATCTGCATCTCTTTATAGTCTTAGTCTCTCTACTGCAACACAGAAAACAACTAGATAATTTCTCCTTCTGTGCTGTTTCTTATTTCCTCCATGATTTCAACCCATTAATTCTTCCATTTCTCCTTTATCTTCAGTCTCTGACTTTCTATTTAATACTTTTCCTTCAGCTAGTTTCAGTTAACATCAGTATCCACCTGCTACATTAGATCAATTAAAACCTGAGGGAAGTCCTTGACACCTTCCTCTTCCTTACTCCCCTATACTCAAGGCTACGTGATCAATAACCAAACATTCCTGCCAACTCTATCCCCTGAATATGTTTCCACATTTTCCTTTCTATTCCACTGCCACTTTCTTGGTGTAGGCCTTTATCTTCCTTCACTTCTAGACAGAAGCAGTGTGGCTCAATCGATCCGGAAGCAAGGTCTGACCCTGAATTCTGTCTGTATTCAGACATCAACAGAATATTTTACTGAAATTATAGCTTTAGGGTAATCAACCTCTCTAAACCTTATCTTCCTGAACTGTAAAATGGAGAGTATAATTCTTGTTTGTAAGTGTACTGTTATAGTGATTAAATTAGATGACATATAAAAAACATTTACTAGCATGTCTTGCACATAAGAGGCATTCAATAAATACGAATTCTGTCTCTCCTCATAATTTCTCTTCCTCCAGTCCTGTTTTGGCTCGTGTCTAAATGTCCCCCCCAAACCTCATGTAGTCATAGGGCTTCCCCAGAAGTGGCTGAATAGTGAGTGTGGTGCTGGGATTAAGGGTGTGTGGTTACTAAATCAGTACACTCCCTGGCTGACCACACCTTAATCCTGGTAGACTGTGTAAAAGGAAAGGGAGAGAAAGATCCTATTAAAATTATCTAGTTTCTTTTTCTGCTGTAAGCTGTTTCTCTTCAACAACACCTCTCTGCCATGTGCCACTTCGCATTGGAGCCAACTGACTATGGACTAAAATCTCTATGAATTGTACACTAAGTAAAGTTTTACTCTCTCAACTTTCGATTAGATATTTTGATGGCTCTGAGAGAAAAGTAACTAAGAATTTGGTATCAGATAAATTGGATCCACTGCTGTGACATTACCTGGCAATGTGACTCAAGAGCTTTTGTGAAACTGCCTTATGGGAAAGGTAAGAGTTAAAGATTTGGAGACACCAGCTGAAAAAGCAGAGGCTGCCATAGGTTGTACTATGAGGCAGGATCTGCTCAGAGTTCAGGAGACTAGAAATCCCATACAGACTAGGATCAGGAAGTTTTTGCTGGGAAGAAGGACAGCAGTGGCTGCTGGACTCTAGACAACTTGTGTTATGCCTTGGCAAAACGTTTAGGTCACAGATATGAAAATATTGTATCTTTTCTCTGGTATGAGAAACTTAAAATGTAAATAAATTTGAGAATGTTTGATAGATATTGTGAAATAGAAAATATTCAAAGGGAAATGGGGTGTAGGGGCATGTAATGAGGGGAAAGAAAAACTGTGATGATAATTTAAAAAAAGGAAACAGCTTATGTATATGGGCAGGGGGTTGTAACAGGGCAGGTAAAGGAATGAGAGAAATGAGAATTAAATCAGGTCATGTGCTGGTACAAATTCTCGATGTTGAATGTGATCAGATGTGTATATATAATGTACCAATAAAGTTTTTTAAAAAGTTTGTCTACATTTTGCTCATCTCCAGAGACTGCCTAAGACTGAGATTAAAGTTGGCAGGCTAATGTGGAAGAAATTTCAAGGCCATCTAATGTTAAGGTGTTGAAATGGTTACTGTTGGGAGGTTTTAAACAGATTTAGGTTGAGAATAAAGAGCAAAGAGCCCAGCAAAATGATTTGAAATGTTTTGAGTTTGGCCAGAAAGAAGCTCCAGCAAAGCCGCATCCTGCAAAGACAGAGTAGAGGAGACCTTGTTTTCTGAGAAGGAACATGATAGAAAATATGGCCTGAGGACATCACAGAAGCAGCAGGACTCCACCCTTTGTAGTCTCAAGAAATGTGAAAGGATTTACTCTGAGAAGAAAGTCCCAGACCATCGTGTTCCAGAATAGCTACACAACATTCTAGGATGGCCATAACCTAGAGATTTTGTTCCTCAGAATTCAATTTGGAGTGCTCAGCAATCCAGGCACTTGATCCCTACAACAGAGAGGAAAGACTAGCTAACCCTCCAGCTGGCAGCAGACCTTACCATCATCCATGTGGTGTTGGCTTTAGGCACATGCATAGTGCAAATGTTGTGGGGTCAGGAAGGCTTCCATCCAGATTTCAGAAGGCCAGGGAGGCCAGGCAATGTGTCCTGAGAAGGCAATGTGTGTAGCCATGAGTGTGAAATTGAAGGTACAGAAGTTTGGAGAAGCCAGGAGTATGAATCATCTGAAGCTGCAAGGAGGGATCAGAACTAACCCAAGAGAGAAGCTATGGGAGCTATAACCATCTGCAGTGCCATAGGGACAGACCCACTCAAGCTGTTTGGAGTTGACTACTTGCTTCAGATTTCCAGGGATGATGGAAATAGAGCTGTGGAATTTAATATTTTCCCCGCTGGATTTTGGACTTACTTTGGTCCTATTCTTTTGTATCCCCCTGTTTGAAACTTTTGTAATGAAATATCACCTTGTGCCCTTGACTGCTAGAAGAGTTAAATTTTCTTTTCACTTGTACGAGGGCTTGCAGCTAAGTTTGCCTGAAATATCAGAGGAGACTTTGCACTTGGAGTTTTCAGCAATTCTGAAAATATTAGGACATTTATAACTCTTAGCAATGGATTAAATGACTTTTGTATAAAGGGGTGTGCATAAGGGGGCCAGAGGCAGAATATTATTATTTGTGTCTAAATGTCTCCTCAAATCCTTCTGCATTCATAGGGCTTTTGGAGAGATGGCTGGATCTAGATAGAGTGTGTGGTGGTGGGATTGAGGGCATGTGATTACTAAAACAATATATTGATTGGTTTGGCACCACCCTAATGCCCGTAGTCTGGAAAAGATAAAAGGAGTAGAAAGATGCTATTAGGTCCCTAGTTGCTTTGCTACCATTGGGTTACCATGAACTTTCTCCCTCTGCTCTGTGCCAATTAAGGAGCCCTGAAGCCAGCCAATTAAGGACTAAACCCTCTACAAACTGTGAACTAAATGAACATTTTCTGCTCTAACACTGAGTGTTGGGTACTTTTTCTTAGCAATGAGAGAAATGGAACTAATACAAGTTGCTCTGCTGTTATGTGATTTTTTAACACAAATTTGGTCATTTCCCTAATGAAAATGTTACGGTTTCAATTTGCCCCCTTCTTCAACTCTGAACTCTAACTTGGGACATACATCTTTTTATCAATTTACCTTCAACTCTTGTCTTCATGTCTGCCTCACAGCCATGAGCTTTTGTATTTGTCTAATCATATTTCTGTGTGTGTGTGACAGAATGGCATTTAAGGGGGATGTTTTTTTCTATGAAGGAATTGTTTTTGCATTGGTGGAAATTGAACCCAAAGCCTCACACTTCATAATTCAGTGCCATGTCACTGAGCTACACATTACCCCTCATATGTTCCTCTACTATTTAGGAGGAATTTATCTTATCAATGCTTGGAGTTTAACAACATTGTTAGCCTTCAAATAAGTACTGTGAAGATACAAAATAAATGTTCATTCATGCTTAACTTTTGAATAAAATCTAGTTTGAAGTTTTAAAATAGTTGATATTCACAAATCCATTGAGTAGTTTTTGATGGAAAGAATAAGTTGGTACTAACTGAAGAAAAAACGTTTCTATTTTGACATTTGTTATTTTGTGATCATAGTCATCATCAAGTGCTGACTTACTCTGAAGTTTTTTAAAACTGATAGGATAATATTATGTTTTGGGAAAATCATATTTAAGTTAATCATGAAGGATGGATCAAAGAGAAATCAATGACATGTAATACAATAATCAAAAAAGCAACATGAAAAACACCTCACATAGCTTAATTTTATGTGATAATCATGGTAGTATCACCTTGTATTTATTAAGGTCTTTCTTTGCAAAGATCTTCAAGTATTTTGAATATATTAACTTTTTACTTGCAAAGTTCCTGGTAGATGAAGAGGAACTAGGTACACAAAGTTTTCTCTGAGTTCCTCACATTTTTTTTCTAAATGTCAAATATTTCTGTTTTTACTGTACTCAAATTGCTAAGGATTATTAAAGTGCTAAGCACTAAGAAAATTATTCAGCCATATATATATATATATATATATATATATGTACATTAATAGTACTTAGCAATATATATATATATATATATATATATATATTAGTACATTAGTGTTTAACACTACTGATCTCTAAACAACCCTGATTCTATCTATCTCTGTGGTGATACTGATTTTGGTTTTCTGTCTTCCTGTATTTTCTAAAAGCTTGGAATTATACATAGAGGCTCTATCTGATGTAGGTTCAATTTGTCTAAATATCTCTTAAGTGGTGCTATGTATATAATATTACCTTTTTTCTTGTTAGAAGCCATTGGTGATCATTTCCTAGATTTAATAAAAATTTGAAAACCACAATGTTGTAACTTTATAAAAACAAATTTGTAAAATTAAGATCAGAAGTGTAGAGGATTTTTATTGTTTAATGCAATTTAATCATATATGTACTACATAAATGATAAGATACCATAAATCTTTCATCCTTTGTCTCAGAATCAATACTTCCAGAAAGCTTCACTGAACTGGGCTAATGATGCTATCAGTGAGGATATACTTGAATTTTGTGCATACTTAAAATATTACAACTTACTGCTATACCTGCTAAACTGTGATTCTCATGAGAATAGTAGGCATTATTCATATCTAAATATTAGATGTCTAACATAGTATCTTTCCATAGTAGAGTCTCAATTTATAATTGAGTCATTGACAAAAAATTATGTACTCTTTTTTTTTTTTTTTTTTTTTTTTGAGACAGGGTCTCACTTTGTAGTTCAGGCTGGCCCTGAGCTCACTATATAGCCCAGGCAAGCCTCAAACTCAGCAATCCTCCTGTCTCTGCCTCCCAAGTGCTGGGATTGTAGCCATGAGCCACCATATCCTGCACTGTGGTATGTGGTATTGATTGCTGGTGGGCGTGCGTCACCACGCCCAGCACTGTATGTGGTTACCAGGATTGAACTCAGGACCTTGTGCTTGCAAGGCAGGCACTGGAACCACTGAGCTAAATCTCTGGCCCAAAATTATGTACTCTTATCTGCAATCAATATTCATGTAATAAATGATGGGTAAGTTTGTTGGGATGATGCTAATGGTGATTATCTTGAAAAATTAATGGAATTATAACTGTTGGTCAAAATATAAGTACAGGAAAATATTAAAATGTTAGATCCCAAAGAGATGTAGAATAAATGGTTAAGTGAATAGAGAAATCTAATTTTAATCTTCAAACTCACTTAACATACAGGAAAAGATTTTAAATATATAAACCTAAAAAACTGAGAAAAACATTAAAAGAAATAAAAACAGCAATGTTTTGAAGCAGAAAACAGATGGATTAATACCAGTTTAGCTGGTTAACTGAGGTGGAGATCTCAACAGTCAGTGGAAAAAATTAATAAGCCAAGTTTACAACTCACTTTTCCTGTAAGGCTCAGGAATTGACACAACTGGCTACACTTGTAATTGAGAATTAAAGCAAAGGAAATTAAAATTAAAAGATCCGAGTAAAATTCAGTTTAATTTACAAAGATCCACTGGTATATTTCAGATCTAAGAAACTGCCCTTTTTCTATCCCCCTAGAACACCAGAAGTTTATTCTACTGTTATGGGTGGAAAATAGAAAACAACTAAATGAAAGACACTCAGAACAGTGGATTTGGATACTTAAAAGAGCGGGATTAAACACCACATGCAAAAAGTCACTGCCTTCCTTTACTAAGTTTGCATGGGACAGGAAGCCAATCCATCCTCCAAAGAAGGGATTGAAAGTCTCTAGAAAAAGTGATGAACTCAAGAAGAAATACTGGAAATACAGACATCAAGGGATTACTGATGAAGAGTTCTCCCTCACAACCAATGAACAACCAATACAAAAGCTCTGAACTATAATTAACACTTTCACACATAAGCAGACAATGTTAATAAAGTCATTACTCAGCTCTTGTTAAATCATGATAAGGCTGGTTTTATTCCCAGCCATAGGAAAAAATGTAGAGACTACTGCAATGGAATTTTGCAGAACAGTAGAGGGATTAGGCTGAACTCTGGAAACAGCATGGAAGAATTAATAGCAAAGAAGTTGCTCAGGGTAAGGGGCAGTGCATGGAAAATTACTAAAAAGAAATATCATTGGAAAAGATGATTCGCTCTAAATCAACCAAGCAAGCTTTTTGAGCAACAGACCAGAATGATCAAACCAGGGGCATGGTAAAGAATGAAGAGTCCTTCCTAAATTGAATTAACAGTTTCGTTATTAAAACTTGATTTTATAAGAAAGTAGATGAGCCTCGGAGAAGGCTCAAAGTTTGGTCAAGCAAAGAATCTTTTTAAAAGCTGAGAATAGCCAGATATGGAAGAATGCATCCAGCATAGATGTTAAAGATAAAACTAACAGGAAAAGACATG
Source organism: Thryonomys swinderianus (assembly GCA_004025085.1). Lineage (NCBI taxonomy): Eukaryota > Metazoa > Chordata > Mammalia > Rodentia > Thryonomyidae > Thryonomys > Thryonomys swinderianus. Next base: position 3,086 of record PVIC010017458.1, on the reverse strand, counting down.
AAAGAAATTGAGACTGCACAGGAAGAAAAATTGTAAAATGTTTAATGAGGGCCGGAGATTTAGCTCAGTGTTTCTGGTGCCTGCCTCTCAAGCATTAGGCCCTGAGTTCCATCCCCGTAACCACATACAATGCTGGGGGCGGTGACTCACACCCACAAGCCATCAATACCACATACCACAGTACTGGGCATGGTGTCTCACGCCTGTAATCCCAGCATTTGGGAGGCAGAGACAGGAGGATTGCTGAGTTCCAGGTTTGCCTGGGCTACATAGTGAGCTTAGGGCCAGTCTGAAATACAAAGCGAGAACCTATCTCAAAAAAAAAATGTTTAATGATACACTCAGAAAGATAAGGCCTCATGTATGTGAAGCAAAACCAGAGTGAATTAAATATGAATTTTAATTGGATTCTTTATTGGTCCATTTTATGTACATCTCACAATCACACATAACTTTGGGGAATTTGTACCAGTACATGACACAAATTAATTCTCATTTTTACCCACATCCCTACCCACCCGTACCTCCCCACCTCCTATATACATGGGTTTTTTTTATTTACGTTCAGAAACATATTTATTCCTTCCCCTCATTACATTCCCACACCAAATTTCCTATGCAAATTTCCCGCTCTATAAAAGCTGTCATAACTTCTAGAGCTCATTTACATCTACAGGTGCTCATATCAAAGAGAAGATCCAGTATTTGCCTATCTGTGTTCTATCTATTTCACTTATTAGTGTGTCCTCAAGGTGTATCCATTTGCACATAAATGAATGAATATTGTCATTCCTTATAGAAGAATAATACTCCATTTTATATTTTTAAAAACCAACATCTTCTTTATCCACTCTCCAGTTGTTGGGAATTTGGGGTGTTTCCAGGATTGGGCTATAATGAACTCAGTTGCTATCAAAAAGGGTGTACATCTGTTTTTTCCAATGTGATTTTTAAAATTCTTTTGGGTATATTACCACCAAGGGGATAGAAGGGTCCAATGGGACCTCTAATCCTAGCTTTCTGAAGAATTTCCACAGAGATCTGCACAATGGTTGCACCAGTCTGCAATCCCACCAACAGTGAAGAAGTGTTCCTTTCTCCCCACAGCCTCGCCAGCATTTATTGTTGGTTGATTTTGTGATTGCGGTCATTCTTTGTGGAGTGAGATTAAATCTCAGTGTTGTTTTCGTTTGTATCTCTCGAATGACCAGTGATGTTGAACATTTCTCCATATGCTTCTTAGCTGCTTTGACTTCTGCCTCTGAGAAGTGTCTGTTCATTTCAGATGCCCATTTCTGAATTGGGTCTTTAAACTTGGGGAAGCTGATCTGTTTGATTTCTTTATATATTGCAGATAATAGCCCTTTGTCTGATAAACAGCTAGTAAAGATTTTTTCCCATGTTGTTGACTGTCTTTCAGCAGTGCCAGTGACTTCTTTTGCTCTGAAGAAGCTTTTTAGTAGGATGAGATACCATTTGTTGATTCTTTCTGCTAGTTCTTGTGCTATAGAGGCTTTATTCATAAAGTCACTGCCTAACCAAATGTCTCCAAGAGTTTTACCTAACTTGATTTCCAGCAGGCTTATTGTTTCTGTTTTAATGCTTAAGTCTCGAATCTATTGTGAATTTAGTTTTGTAAACAGTGAAAGAGATAGTTCTAGCTTTAGTTTTTGGCAGGTTAAAACCCAGTTTTTCCAGCACCATTTGTTAAAGAGGCTGTCTTTCCTCCATTGAGCATGTTTGGCTCCTTTGTCGAAGATAAGGTGACTTAGTGTATCTGCGGTTGTTTGTGGTTCTTCTAATCTATTCCACTGGTCCTCGGGTCTGTTACTTTGCCAGTACCATACAGCTTTCATCACAGTGGCTTTATAGTAGAGTTTAAAGTTGGGTATTGTAATACACCTGCCATGTCGTGGTTGCTTGGAATTGTTTTTGCTATTCTAGGTCTCCTGTGATTCCAAATGAATTTTTGGATGATTTTCCATAGCTCTGTGAAGTGTAGTGTTGGTACTTCAATTGGAATTGCATTGAATCTGCATAGCAATTGTGGGAGTATAGCCATTTTGATGATGCTGGTTCTCCCTACCCAGGAACAAGGGAAGTCTTTCCACTTTCTGATCTCCTTTTCTATCTCGTTTTTGTGAGTCCTATAGTTTTCAGAGTGGAGGTTTTTCCCCTCCTTTGTAAGGTTGATTCCTAGATATTTCATTTTTCTGGTTCCAATTGTGAAAGGGACTGACTCCCCCATTTCTCTTTCAGTGAGCCTATTGTTTGTGTAGACAAAGGCTGTTGATTTTTGAGCATTGATCTTGTATCCAGCAACACTACCAAATTTGGTAATTAAGTCTAGCAGTCTTTTGGTTGAGTTATTAGGATCCTCTAGATAGAGTATCATATCATCAGCAAATAATGACAATTTAACTTCTTCCTATCCCATCTTTATACCTTTTATATCTTTATCCAGTCTGATTGCTATGGCTAATGTTTCCGGCATTATATTGAACAAGAGTGGTGACAGCTGGCATCCTTGTCTCATTGCTGTTCTTAGTCTGAAAGGTTTTTTTTTTTGTTTTGTTTTTTGTTTTTTGTTTTTTGTTTTTTTTTTTTTTTGAGTCGGGGTCTCGCTTTCTTATTCAGGCTGGCCCTGAGCTCACTATGGAGCCCAGGCAAGCCTCAAACTCAGCAATCCTCCTGTCTCTGCCTCCCAAGTGCTGGGATTACAGGCGTGAGCCACCATGCCCGGCTAGTCTAATCTGGCCATTAAGTACGATGCTGACTGTTGGTTTCTCATAAATAGCTTGTATTAAATGGAGATAAAGTCCATCTATTCCAATTCTCTGTAGGGTTTTGATCATGAATGGGTGTTGGATTTTGTCAAATGCTTTTTCTGCATCTATAGAGATGATCATATGGTTTTTGTCCTTGAATCTGTTAACATATTGTATTACATTTATTGCTTTATGTTGAACCAGCCTTCATCCCTGGGATAAATCTGACTTGATCCGGGTGTATGATTTTCTTTTTCTTTCCTTTTTTTTTTTTTTTTTTTTTTTTTTTTTTTTTTTTTTTTTTTTTTTTTTTTTTTT
>PVIC010017457.1:0-32679 GCA_004025085.1 Thryonomys swinderianus | reverse complement strand
AAGAAGAAGAAGAAGAAGAAGAAGAAGAAGAAGAAGAAGAAGAAGAAGAAGAAGAAGAAGAAGATGATGAAGATGATATCAGTAAGAAGAACTTCTAAAGCAGAGGGTAGAACATAGTGGCCTTGGGGCTACATCTAGCCCTTTCATGCTGCCAGCAAATTAAGAATCATTTTTAAGTGATTGTGGTAAGAAGGATAAAAGAAGGGAAGACTAATATATCATGGCACGTTAATAATATATAAGATTTAAAATAAAAAGGTTAATGATGTGAAATCCTAATATCACTTTTCATAGACAACTGGTAATGTTTTCTAGGAATACTAGCATATCCTTGGTCCATGTACTGTCCGGAATGTTTACACAGCATGGCAGAAGTGGTAGTTACAGCAGAGATCACACGTCTGTCACATCCTCCCCAAAATATCTGCCCTGAGGCCCCTTGTGGCGGAAGAGTGCAGGCCTCTGAGTCGTGTTTAGAATGTCCAGCTGGGGGTGCAGGGGGTCTGGAATTAAAGAAATCTAGAAACTGAAAAGGAGGAAAGGGAAGGCAGCACTTGAGGGAGCTCCTGGGCTTCAGATTCTTGTGTTACCGCTGTCTCCATGGAGTGTTCCCACAGATGACCGTGTGACTGCGGATATTTTCCTCCAGCTTTCTGTCCTCCAGGGAATCTGTATTGTTGCTCTGGAGAAACTGTGAGCTAGAGGCTAGCTCATGTCTTCCACAAGACCTACAGGGCTCTAGGTCCCAGTGTTCTGAGTGTGTAAAAGTGCATCTGTTTTTGAGGAGTCTGTTGTGGGTATATATCTACTCATTTTTCACATGTGTGATCATTAAACATTTGGAATTTTCAACCCAAGATGAATAAATTGGAATTTGACTAAAACCATTTTGGTCACTTGGCAATTTAGAGTTGCAGTTCTTTGGGTTTATAAATCTGTCCTTTTCATGGTTTCTTCTGTCTTCTTATTACAGGGTAATGCCCTTTATTTCAAATCTGCCAGAAATGTGACAGTGAACATTCTCAATGATCAGACTAAAGTGCTAACTCAGCTGATAACAGGTAAGAAAAGGATGATCCTACAAAAACCTAGGAGCTCAGGCAATGTAGAGTTGAAGGTTGAATGAAACACCTTGAAAAGAAGGTTTATTAGCATGTTCACTCTGTTGAAAAAGAAAAGACAGCATATAGTTCATGGTGGTAGAGGGCCCAACTAGTCACAGATCCAGTGATACCTGATTAGGAGAAAAAAACATTTTCATAGATCATGGCCCTCAAATTCAAGCCAGCTGTTTCATCTGGTTCTCAACCCAAGAAAAATTCCCTGCTCCAATGCTGAAAAAAATGCTGAATGTGTTGGATTGATTGAGAGACTGAGATATGAAAGGCCACACCTTCTTTACAGGTTGTACAGGGATTTTTAATGATAGTTAAAAATTTGTTATTTGTTATTTGCCCTTACTTTGGACCCAACATGTTTCCAAGACACAGATGTATCCGTGAAATATGTTTGTGTGGTTCTTTTGAAATAAAAGATCTACTTTTAACAGCTATGAAAGGTCCCTGCTGTGTTTTAAGCTGCACATTCTAAACATTTAAACGAGGATTGGTTATGCTTAATAATGATAAGCATGGGGCTCACGGCTGTGGTGTTGTGTTGTATGGCACTACGCAGCCCACAGTAGAGGGATGTGTTTTGTGTGTGTGTGTGTGTGTGTGTGTGTGTGAATGGCGACATTACACCTCCAGATGAAAACGCCATTTGTTTGGCTTCAGGGCTAACTGAAAAGTATCCAGATGGAAATTTGAGAAGCCAGTCGTCCAAAAACCCTGGAACATGAGTGTGACTAACATTCCTAGAGCCTCAGTAATCAGCAAACCACAGGGAAACAGATGCCTATGTGCCGAGTCAGTTCCGCTCCCCAGGACGACTGAAAATGGTGGTCTAGAGAGTCTCGGCCACTGGGTATTGGACCATCCACCAGGCCAGGAGTTCAAGGATTAGAGGAACTCCTGCACAGCAGAGCCTGTGATCTGTGAACATGTGCCTCCAGTCACAACTGGATTGCTGGCCGAGCTTACATGACATCTGGCCTGTGTTCACCGCACTAAATAATTAAATAAACTGCCTCAGTAAGCAATGATTTATACAGCACATGTGAACACTACCTCCAGGAGGGAAATAAATCCAACCTCCAAGCTCCCAGATCCTTTCATTCAAAAGGAGCTTGTGTAGCCTGTTGATCGTTTGTCATTTTTTACAGAAGGAGATTTGGTTTACTTGAGAAGTTTTCATTTTGAAAAAGCTGGAAATGGCCAAATGACCTATTATTCACCAAAAGAGTCGGTCGTTCTATCCTTCCCTCTACTTCCACTCCCATTGTCCCCTCTCTGACCTTGTGCCCTGCTCCCATTTCCACCCCATCCTCTTTCTCCCTCATCTTATTTCCATATCTTTCTATTCCTCCTCTTCTTTATCCATCCTCTCTCCTCCCACCTCACCCCTTGTCTTTCCCTTCTCTCCTCTGGCCTCTCCTCACCATTCTCCTTTCTTTGTTCTTCAATATTCTTTGACTTTCTGTTTTCCATTATGAAATGAGGCTCTCACAAGACTTTTAAAGACACCTATCCTTAATTTTTTAAAGTGGGTGATCCAAAGAAGATGTGTTTTTTTTAAAATGGAGTATTACTCTGCCATAAAGAATGACAAGATTCATTCATTTATGTGTAAATGGATACACCTGGAGGACACACTAATAAGTGAAATAAATAGATTACAGATATGCAAATACCAGATATTTTCTTTGATATGAGCACCTGTAGATGTAAATGAGTTCTAGAATGCATGATAGTTTTTGTAAAATAGGCAATTTCCAAAGGGAATTTGGTGTGTGAACATAATGAGGGGAAGGAATAAATACGATTCTGAAAGAAAATAAAAGAGCATGTATATAGGGGGTGGGGTTGGGGGTGGTAGGGATGTGGGTAAAAATGAGAATTAACTTGTATCATATAGTGGTACAAATTCCCCAATGTGTGTGTGATTGTCAGCTGTATATAAAATGTACCAATAAAGAATTCAATTTAAAAATAAAAGGTGGGTGACCCAAAGTACAACTCAAGTAATACAAAAATGAGATGGGTAAAAAGCAATTCTACCCTGAGGGGAGCCTTTGACAAATGATTTCTAAAGAGGATAATAGATGTCTCCGCAGTATGATTCTTAACACACACACACACACACACATGCACACATACAGCTCTAAATTTTCTTATCCATGTTCTCCTTTACTGTGTGCACACAGTGCAAAACAGTGCAACATTGCAGCAAACAATCTATTAGAATTACTGTCTCACTGGGCGGTGTCCATATCACAAAACAAATCATACCTGTCTTGTAAGCAGTGAGATTTGTAAGGAAACTCTACGATTGAAGAATTTTCACACTTACTTAAAAAGTATCTCCAGAGCCCAAGAGAAATTCTAATGTGAGAAGTTCAGATGATCTTTTGTGCCTAAAACAATGCTTTCAGTGAAACTCAGTTCCCATGTTAGGCCACAATCCAAGAGGACCTCCATAGTGCTATTTTATTGGCTCAGGGGTGAGTGAAAACCTTGAATCTCAGGAGTGAGAGGAATGGCAGGGTTACCTTCTGCAGCATCTTCTGGAATGGAGATGGAACTGCTCCCTTGGAAAAACTAGGCCAAATGACCACATCTCCAAGATTCAAGGCTGTGGTTTGATGTGGACACTGCTAACACATCCTGACGGGCTCCAGGTCTACTCCCTGGTTAGGAGATTAAAAAGGTACTTCATACATAGGCTGTCATACACATAGGAGATTAACTGTGGATTAGTTTCACATTACAGTGATTTTTTTTCCACCCCAGAAGGAGCAATGTGCTCACCAAGGGACCTCCAGAGCTGGCTCCGGCCTCATTCGCATTTCCCTCTAGGGTCATTTTCTAGCCCAGTTCAGGCAAGTTTGGCAGCCCCAGGGTAAATCTACAAAGGACAAGCTGTCTGCACCACTGAACCAGCAGTTGCTCTGTGGGGTTTTGGCTAAAACTACCAATCACTGAACTTCAGCTGTGCAAGTGGTTCTAGCCCTTGAAAAATTCCATTTTGTCTTCTGTGGAGCCCTGAAAAGCAAGATAACTTAATTTTCCTGTGTATTCTCTGATTGCTGTGGTCTCTACAATATGCTTTCCTCTCAGTCTCACCAACCATTAAGGATTCAGAGTAATCTCAGTCCATACCCTGGAAAGTGTCAATATCTGATGTTCCCACCCAGGTCAGTGAAGGCAAAGTCTAAGTTGTTGTGTTCCTTTACTCCCTACTTTGCCACGTGACTGGATCCAGAGTAAGCAGACAGTACTGATCCTGGTCATTCATTTATTTGTTCATTCCTCAATAGAACCATACTTTAGTATATCCTCGTCCTTTATCTCTTCCCCAGAAAGGGTACTGTCTGTAAAACCATTGCAAGTGATAAAGGTTTTACTTGGAGCTCTGATGCAATCATGAAGACAACCACATCTCCCTCCTTGCAGACATACCCAGTGCAGTGGTGGTGAACCTAGAGCACGTGTGCTACAGTGGGCTGTTTAAATCATGGAAAGCTTTAAAAGGTTTGCCATCACTGAATCCAAATCACTCATCACACAAGTGTGTTCTTCATAGTCTCCCCCTGGTCTCATCTCCAATTTTCTACTTTCCCTCATCCTCAAAAAGTGCACCATCTCCTGGCTATTTGGTCCGTGTGGATTTGAGTCCTCTTTACCTCCCAAGGCAAATAGACATCACTTCTCTTCTGTGCGACAGTTCTGAGTGCTGAGTTCCAGACTCAGATGTGCTTTTAGCCCAGCAGTGACCTTGAGAGAGCCCACACCCAGCTGGTGCTCATTCTCATCTCCTGTATAGCCTGGAAATTCTGTGTAGCCTCTGCTGTTTCATCGTCTGGCTCTTTGAGGAGCCTCTCCACTGTCCTTTTTGGTGTCAGAAGGCTAGTGTTGGGTGTACTAGCAAGAGATGAGGTGGTCCAGATGGCCACAATTATTTGAAAGCAGAAGCGCACTAAGAGGCCCTCATCATTAATAACTCTAACTGCATTGTGACCACATGAGTAGAAACAAGCTGATGAGGATGATGGCAGTGATGTTGATGACCACGAGAGCAACACTTCTCTACCCACAGCGTTCTGTCTCCAAATTCAGCATTCTTTGATCCTCTCAACCCATCCAGGGCATCCATAGAGGAGCTGATACTTCAGTTTTACGGATGGTGAAACAGGAAATTCAGAAAAATCAAAGTATTTGCTCAAAGTCACACTGCCAAAAAGTGAGAGTTGGAAGATGATTTATGTATTTTGGATTCTTAACCCAATACAGTAGTTATTTAAAAAGAAGGAAACCAGGCCAGGGGTGGCCTAGAACTCTCAGCACAAAGTTTTTCTGCCTAAATGTGTAGAATTTCACAGAACATCACCAGACAGGGCCACTCATTGGTTGTAACAGATCCAGACAACACAACTAAACAAAACAACACAAACACAACTCTGACTATGAACTCATACAGAAAACAGCATTATCCATACCACAATAAAACATGGAACACCTCCCATCCTACTGAATCTAAGTGACTGTTATTTTCTAAATGTGACCTGTTTAGTTTCGTTGTGGTCTTTCCTACTTATAAATAAGATTAATCAAGATACCCAGGCATAAAATTACTCTCTTTTTCTGAAAGTATTTCATCTTCATTTTGTTTTCTTAAAATCTTCCTAAAAAATATCTATAGAATGAGTTTGAGTCCTACAGTGAGTCCTTTTGAGGGCTTCTTACTGAGAGGCTCCGAGGTTGCCCCTCGTGTAGCTTTGTCCCCCACACTGAGGACAGAACCACCCTCCCTCCCCTGCAGGTGGGACCCTGGTGGTCTCTGGCTGGTAGGCTTAAGGACCCTTCATTATGACTGAATGTTGAGTAATATTCTCTTGAAAAATACACCTGAAGCAAAACAAAAAATAGTGTATCCGAATTTGTTACATAATTTGGGAAAATAGATGATTTTGGCCTCTATCAAGTTTAACGGTAAGAATCTTAAGATAGATCAAAAGAAAAAAATGTTCTTGATCAGAGCTAGGTTAAGTGAGGATAATTACACCCATGAGTTATTCTGATGTATTTCTGTAAACCAGATTTTGAGATCTAGATGAACTACCACCTCAGACCAACTGAAATGACTCTTCCTTTCATAAATTTTCTAACACATGAACCTGTTTATTTTTTGTATAGTATCTAATGTTCTCAGCAATAGTCAGAATCATTATTCATAAATTGTGAAATTTATGTCACTTTTCCTCCATCAGAATAGAGATGTGATGGGATTATAGGCTTCATCTTCCTTAAGTACCATCTAGTCAGCGCCCCTGCAAGAACAGCATGTGTTGTCACACAACATATGAAACTTATTTTTTTTTTATTGAGGGAATTTCTAGCATAAAAGATTTCACAACAGCTAAGGCCATTAATTCCAACATATTATGGCCATTTCTGCTGGGAAATGGCCTTACTGCTTGGAAATAGACTTGTCTTGGTGTCAAATGCAGCCAGTGGTTCTGCGGTAGAGGAGGAGATGGATTGCAGTGGGATTTAGAGGAGCCCTGACAGGAGGGCTGTCGGACACAGGCAGCCGCCCCAAGGAGCCCTGAGACTCGTGAGCCTGGGTGCATTCAACCAAAAGTCTACACCTGTTTGACACTAATTTGGTGGTTAGCAGAGGGGAATTTCATTCAACCATTACTTCGGAAGGAGGACATGAGGGTCTTTAAACTCATACCCTGAGAGCATATGATTAAAAATAATTGACAGGATATGACTCAAGTCAAGAGCCTGATTTTCACGGCCGGCTCCTGCAAACCAGTCCACTTGACATTAAAGTCCAACCCAATCTTGTCAGACGTATATGTTCTGTGAAAAGCTTTTTGTAGTCAAATGCAACGAGACTAATGTATTTCTGATTTCTCTTTCTCCCTCTCTTTCCCTTTCAGGTCCAAAAGCTGTAGAGGCTTATGGGAAAAAGTTTGAAGTAAAAACAGTCTCTGGAAAATTGCTCTTCTCTGCAGATGACAATGAAGTGGTAGTCGGAGCTGAGAGATTACGAGTTTTAGGTAAGGGGATGTTAATTACTTACTCGATCTCATGTAATCATACATGGCTTTAAGGAAAACTAAAATGGTCCCATGGATGGGTGTTTGTCCTCCCCACCCCTCACCACCAGGAGAATGTGTATGTTGGGGTTCTGACCACCAGTGTGATGTGTGAAGGTGATGCCCTTGCAAGATAGTGAGGTCTTGACCATGGAGCCCCTGTATATATGATTAGTGTCCGTCAGTGCCCATATACAGGCTGGAGAGATCAGCACATGTGCCCATGAGTACAAACATGCTCCCTCGCATTCGGTCTCTGTCTCTGCCTGATTTTCTCTCTCCCTCTCTGTCTCTCTCTCTCTGTCTCTGTCTGTCTCTCTGTCTGTCTCTCTCTCTGTGTCTCTCTCTCTCCCTCAGCCTCTCTTTCTCCTCTCTCCTCCTCTCCCTCTGCCCCCTTCCCAGTCCCCCCGGCTCTTCCTCTCCCTTCTTCTTCCTCCTTCCTCCCCCTCCTCCTTTCTCCTCTTCCCAGCCTCCCAGCCTGCTCCGTTTGAGGAAGTTAGCAGTTTACATCTGGAAGAGAGCTCTGCTCAGAATCCAACCAGGCTGAGACTTGATTTCAGATTCCCAGCCTCCAGAGCTGTGAAAAGTAGGGTTCTTTTCTTTACTGCTGAGCCCCTACCCATCTGTGAGACCTTGTTACAGCAGCCCAGGCTGAAACAAATGATGTGTACAAGAGTAAAGGAAGCCAGCTTCTTGGATTTTTAAGAGTGAGGGAGTTAAACCTCCTGTAGCCACTGGTGAAAATTTTTCTTGCCATGGTAACCTTTCATTGTACCTTGCCATCCTGCAATTTGGGCTGGAATGTGTACTTGTGAGAAGAAATGGAACACAACACATATTATCCTCACAGACTGACAGCCTTGCTTGCAGCTGTGGAGATGGAACTGATGAAAAACCAATCCCTAGACCTGGTTCCAAATTAAGTATCATGAGAGAGAGAAACTTCTGAAAAGTTTAGATTCGTGTATCAAAATGTGATTTACTGAATTAGAAGCTATGGTGGAAGCACGGGAGAATTTCATAGGAAAAATGCTCGCACAGTTTGTCCTGGTCCTGTTGTTGGAGCTGCTGAATTAGAGCACACAGCAGGCATGTCTTCTGTGGCTGTTACTGTCCCGTGGGGCAGCGTGTGTCCTGCTCTTGGAGCAGACCTAGCTTTCAACTGCTCCTATCACCTGCTGGCTGTACAACTTTGGCAAGTTACTAACATCCCTGTGCTTGTTTCCTGTTCTGCTCAACAGGGCTAAAAACATTTACCATCTCTAGTTGTCGGAGAATAGGTGTAGTGCACAAATGGGTGAAGTGTAGCTACAATTTCAACTTGTGCTACTGCTGCTGTTTACACTAATCTTGGTCTTTCTTTTGTTCCCTGAGAGTCTTACTGCATAGTGGTTAAAAGCTCAGGCTCAGAGAGGAGCCCACTGTGATTTTAATCCCGCTTTTGCCCTTTATTAGCTGTTGACCTTAAGCAAGTTATCAAACCCACCTGGGTCTGTTGAGCTATAAAATTAGTATAATAGAATCAATCTTTCCAGATTGTTGAAAGACTAAAGAAAGTAATCTATGTAGAACAATAAATTGGCTAAAATATTAGGTTCTGAATAAGTACTACCTTTTATTTTCTAAAATTATTGCTGTAATTTCTAGTGATTGAAACAATTACCTGTTCTCTGCATTATTATTTGCACTTTGCACCTTCTTTCACCTCCAGCATTTCTGTGCCCTCTGGCCTCAGTCAGTGGCTGTCGGTACCCCACAGATACCATGTCCCCTCCCCCACCATATAATACACCTGTGTATCCATCTTTTTTTTTTTTTTTGAGACAGGGTCTCGCTTTGTGGTTCAGGCTGGCCCTGAGTTCACTATGTAGCCCACGCAAGGTTTGAACTCAGCAGTCCTCCTGCTTCTGCCTCCCGAGTGCTAGGATTACAGGCACGAGCCACCATGCCTGTCTGTATCCATTTTTCTTGTTGGAGGATTCTTAGATCTCCAGCCCCAGTGTTTTCTCTGAATTCTAGATTTTCCCCCACCATTTGGTTATTCCACCCTTCAGTTTCTCCAAAGAGGAGATTTTGAGTGACTACTGCAGTCTAACCACACACACACACACACACACACACACACACACACACACACCCCACACACCAGTTCTCCTGGTACTGGCTTCCCTGTCATTCTCACTAAGCCATTAAGCTTCCTTCCTCCAGGGTTCTCCATCCTTTAGCATCACCTGCTCAGCAGAGTTAGAAGTTGGAGGATTGAGGGGGTAGAAAGTGGCAGAAATGCAGGGTGCAGAGCGGCGAGCAGTAGATAGTCTCAGCCTAGCCAAGAGATCACCTGGGTGTGATCTGGATGCCTCTCTCTATCCTTCAGCCCGCTCATTTTTCCTGGTAGTGAGGGTTCTTTTTATGGTCACATTAATGATATTTCACTTGGAGAACAGTGGAATGCAACCTGTCTCTCTCCATCATTAGCAAGTGCTTTCTTTGTTGTAAAAATATAGAAAGGAAACATCAAAATAAATACCATTGCTGCAACCAGTACTTAAAGGATTTGGAAATGACCACCACATAAATCTCACATCAACCTACTTCGGGAAATGAGCCCAATGTGTTGCAGAAATGAGCTTCCTATCAGTTGGGATTCAGCCATATGATGCAGAACCAGAAATTGAGTCGATCGCATTTTTGGCTTAATGAGAAGTCTGTTGCTGCTCTACGAGGCTGTGTGAGCTCTAAGGAGGTTGGACTATGGATGCATATTTCGTGGTAGTATCTGACACAGCTCGGTCTGAATCCATGTTCAACCTCTTAGGATGCAAGTGTCCCTGTCCAAGTATGCTTTCTCCTCCAGCTTTAGTTTCCAATTGTCTAAAACGAACAAGAAGGAACACAATAATAATGAATAGCATATGAGAAATAAGTAAATGTGTAGAAAATAATTTGTTTAGCTGTTTTGCAGTGGACTGGGAAGAAGTAGGGTCCTACAATGACAATACCTTTTGGATGTGCTGGCTGTACTGATGGGTGCAGAACAAATTATAAAATTCTCCAGGCTGAGGATGAAGCTCCACAGTAGAGCATGTATCCATCATGAAGAAGGCCATGGGTCTGATCCCCAGTCACACACACACACACACACCCTTCTGTATAACCATACCCACCCATTCAATTTCTGGGGCAGTGACAACTTTCAGTACACTTAAGGGACCTTGAATAGTGTGGTGAAGAAGCCAAGGCTTATAAAGAATGGTTCAGTTGGGCTAGAGATTTAGATTAGTGGTTCTAGTGCCTGCCTCCCAAGCACAAGGGAGGTTCAATCCCTGGTAAACACATACAATAGTACTAGGTGTGGTGACTCATGCCCACTAGCAGTCAGTACCACACACCACAATGACAGGCGTGGTAGTTCACACCTATAATCCCAGCACTCAGGAAGCAGAGGCAGGAGGATTCCAAGTTTGAGGCTTGCCTGGGCTACATAGTAAGTGAGCTCAGGGCCAGCCTGAACTACAAAGCAGGACCCTGTCTCAAAAAAAAAAAAAAAAAAAAAAAAAAAAAAAAAAAAAAAAAAAAAAAAAAAAAAAAAAAAAAAAAAAAAAAAAAAAAAAAAAAAAAAAAAAAAAAAAAAAAAAAAAAAAAAAAAAAAAAGGTTCAGATATCCAGAAAGTTAGCAGCTGGGGAAGATATGGTAGGGGAAGACAGACATACATAAAATGTAGGCAGACTGTGGTTATTGCTAGATTTATGTGTCTTTTTTCAGTGAAAGAGAGCAGATTAGAGCTGTGTAGCTGACTGAGAGAACCTTTATAGTTAGTTCCAGCTGGTAATACTGGCTTCTGTCATTTGTCTGCTGTGGCCTAGGATGTGAGGCTCCACCTTTCCAGGTTATGTGTCTTTTTTCAGTGAAAGAGAGCAGATTAGAGCTGTGTAGCTGACTGAGAGAACCTTTATAGTTAGTTCCAGCTGGTAATACTGGCTTCTGTCATTTGTCTGCTGTGGCCTAGGATGTGAGGCTCCACCTTTCCAGGTGTCCCTTTACTGCCCTGTGGTATCTGACTCTCTGCATTGTTGGGAGAACAGAATGGCCAAATGGGTGAGTGGAGAGGAAATTTCATAGTGTGTGATATACAGCTGGTGCTCAGTGTGTGACCCTTGGACTAAGAGCTGAGCTATGGACTGTTTGTTACCAGGTGAAACTCAGCCTTTTCTTGGACCTACCAAACCACAGGGTGGAGCCAGAGAGCTTTCCCAAGGATTTTGATATGTTTGCCTGTTTGCACACCACTAACCTCGGACAATCACAGAGAAGTCATTTTGCAGCAACTCTGCTGTTACTGTTAGATGAGAAAATGCTGTGTTCTAGCCACAGAAACCCAGCAGAGCTGCACTATGAACATAGCTAACAAACAAAATGTTCATTCTATGCAAAGTGCTGACGTTGTCACTGACATTGGAGAAGTGAACTTGGTCCTCAAAACAGTCTTAGAAGGAGACAGGAGGTTGTCATCCTGAGTTACAGGTAACCAGACTGAGATAGTCCTGCCCAACTTGCCCAGAGTTGCCTGAGAGCAGGCACTAGTCAGGGCTTAATAGAGCTGGCCTCACCTAGTCTATCTGCAGCTTGTTCCATGGCAACCTCCAGCTTCCCCAAACCACACTGTATAGTGCCAGCATGAGAAAGCCAAAGAGCCCAGTGCAAGCAGTTTCTGTTGTCCTCTCCTTTCATCTTTTTCTCCCACTGTTCTGCATTTCTCCTAGGTAAGTTGTGTGAGTTCATACTAGAGGTCAACCTCTGTGAAAACCCCTATCATTTACCCTCATTTTATTCATTTCACATTTCTGTGTACAAATGTCCTCATTGTGATTTCAGCATTTGCTTTCCTTTAGATGATTCCAAAGTCTTTATTTTCCCTGAACTGCCTTCCCAATTCTAGTTCCAAATACCCTGCAGCCTGAACTCTACTTCCTCATGTGAAGATCTTTATGTCTTTTCTACTTTACCTCTTTCACCTGAACTATGTCTTTTCCTAAGTCCTTGCCTCTCCAAGCCCACATCCCCACTTGTCTTTAGAGCCTCTCCATTCCCTCAGCCTTCCGTGTCTTGCTGTCTTTTGGATATCACGTTAATAGGATGTTTTTGCTGTCCTTGGATTTTCTGTATTGCAAAGCTCTTTGACACTAAAGAGTTTAGACTCATAGGTCCATCCATGCAATTATTACCTAAAGGTGTAAAATTAGTGTACAAGATGAGGCACGATGTAGTTCATTTTACTATAGAACACAGTCATTAAATATTATACAGATATGGCCTTTAGAAACCAACAAGAACATAAGCAGCATAGAAAGCCAGACCATCTAAGAGACACGTTCATTTTAACACCAGGAAAACATGACTTTGGTTTTCATTAATGACCTATTTCATTGAACAATAAATTGGACATTATTGCATTTATAAACAAAGTGTAATTATAAAGTGCTATTCTAATTGTTAATTAGATCTATTTATATTCTAGATTATTTTTAATATGGTCCCTAGATACCACTTGATGCTAATATCTGAGTTACATTATTATCAACTGAAAAACATTTTTAATTAATTTGAAAGCCATTTAAATTAGCAAAAAACTTATAGAAATTTGAATGTAGCCTGATGCTGAACTTACTCCTTTAGGACTACTTAGATGATTATATTTAGTCCTTGAATTCTTTTTTATGAAACTATTCCAACCTGCCAATTGATAGTCAAGTTGAAAGGAGGTTAAGTATTGTTAGTAGCATTTATTTATTGAAAGAGTATGTATCTATTCTGTGTGTGCATGTGTATGTAAGACATTTCCAGCTCTCTGCTACTGATGTTATGAAGGTAAAAGATGTATGACATTGTTCCAATGAAACAGAATGCAAATATCCAAAAGCCTAAGAAAGACATCAGTAATCTAAGAAGAATAAAATATTTACAGAATCCAACTGGAGTGGGCCAGAGAGTTTAGAAATCTTGAACTGTTTGAAACAGGGACATTTGAAGTAGGTTTTGAGGATCAATTTGTGGAGCTATAGGGAATACTAGCTTGGTGAGTGGAACAGAACATGTTTCTTAGTCAGGACTGACTTAATTGTATGAGATATAAATCCAAGTAAAAGTGAGACCTTGGGAAATTTACTGCACCATCTGATGGGAGAGTTTGCTGCAAGCTGAATTTGGTAATTCACAGAATGAGACCAAGCCACAGACCCATTATGTTTCTCTTCATGGGTCTAAACTCTGCTTTCCAATCTTATACTCTGTCTTCAGTTCTCCTGATGAGCAGAAAAGGTGTTTGCCTTGTTACTTTTTACTGCACAGGTCTCACTTGGGTTCATAAAATGCAGCCCTTAGGCCAAATCAGGCCCAAACTGCTGTCTGATTGTAAATGATAAGTCACGGGAACACAGGCATGGTCATTTATTTATTGTCTACCATTGTTTTTGTACTACAGTGGCAGAGTTGAGTGGCTGAGACCAAGATCAATGAGCCAAAAAACCTTAAAATATTCACTGTCTGGTTATTTACAGAAAAAAAAATGTGCTGATCACTGGTCTATACTTCCATTTTTTTGTATGTGTGGGGGGTGGTACCAGGAATCAAACTCTATCCCTTGTGCTTCCAAGGTAGACGCAGTACCACTTGAGCTAAATCCCCAACCCATCTACCTCCATTTTGCTCATTGCTTTTTAGGGAATGATCACATCATGACATGGCATATATTTATTTGTTTTTTTCTGACTCTCATTACAGTATAAGCTTCATGACTACAGGAAGTCATGCTTAGCAGGATCTAAGAATACTGCCTTGTGAAAAGGAAGTGTTCAGTAATATGTGTTGCATGAATAAATTGAAATAATCTGAACTTTGCAATGCATTAGAACTAATCTGATAGTATAATGAGAAGAAGAGACAGTGAGCTGGCATTCAAGTTAAAAGAATGTCGTCATGCCTCTGTGGAGGGTTTGCCTACACTAGGACAAAAAGAGAAGTGAGAACGATTGGGGCAGCACCTCATCCGAGGTAAAATATATTAAAGTTGGCTCATGCAAGGGCAGCTGAAACAAGCAGACACTTTTAAGAGAGCAATACTTCTCAGATGATATACAAACAACAACTAGTAAACGGCATGAAAAAATGTTCAACATTACTGCCCATTAGTGATATGCAAATAAAAATAACAATGAGTGGCTGAGGATGTAACTCAGTGGGGCTATGCCTGCCTGGCAAGCGCAAGGTCCTGAGTTCAATCCCTGGAACCGCCAAAATAAATAAGTATATACATACATACATACATATATGCATATGTACATACATACAACACTGAGACTCTATCTTACTCCAGAAGGACAACTATCATCAATAAATAATAACCAAAGTTGACTAAGGTGTGGGGAAAAAAGAACCCTTCTACATTGTTAGTGGAAATGGAAACAAGTACTAGGGGCAGCAGTATGGAAAATCCTCATAAACACTCCATTCCACCCACTATTCCCTTTCCAGGCATAATCCTGACTAAGTCAAAGTCAGTATCTTACAATGATACATGCATACTTATGTTGATAGCAGTATGTTCATAATAGCTAAATATTGGAAGTGACCTATCTGTCTATCAAGAAAAGAATGAATCACAGTGACATACATGCACCCATGTTCATAGCAGCTCAGTTTGTGGTAGCTCAGTCTTGGAAACAACTCAGATGCCCATCAACTGGAGATTGGATAAAGAAGATGGGGTTTTTCTATAAAATGGAGCATTACCCTGCCTTAAAGAATGTTAAGTTTGAGTCATTTATACTCAAATGGACATATCTTCAGGAGATAGAAGGGAAATAAATAGGTCACAGATGTGTAAATATCATATCTTTTTTTTGGTATGAGAAACTGAAGATGTAAATAATCTCTCAAATATGATGGATATTGTGAAATAAAATATATTCAAAGGAAATTGGGTGGAGGGGTACATAATGAGAGGTAAGAAAAAGGCAATGGTAATAAAAAAGGGAAACAAAGCATGTATATTTAGGGGGTGGGGGATTGTAGGCTGGATAGGGGAAGGGGAAAAAATGAGAAATCATGTCATATACTGATACAAATCTTTAAAAAATGAATGAATAAAGAAACTGTGATGCTTGTATACAGTAGAGTCCTACATGCCATAAAGAAGAATAAACATGAGTTATTTGTGAGGAAATTGATGCATCTTGAGACAATAATGTTAAGCAAAATAAATCAGACACATAAGCTTAAATATTACATGGTTCTTAGGTGAAAAACTTAATATATAAATAAACCATAAAATAAAAGGTAATAAGAAAAATAGCTCTTTTTCAAATGGGAATGGTACCACAAGGTGGAGGGAGTCAGAAGGAAGAGAGGAAGGGCTGAAAATTAAGATGTCACACACACACATACATGAACATACATATACATGCACACACAACCCCCATGGGACATGTAATCATTATGTACTACAAACATTTTATCAATGAAAAATAAAATTAATAACTATAATTGGCAAATAAATGGATGAGCAAAACAGGAGAGATGGAAATAGTGAATATCTTTGATCTTGTGAGCATTTTTAGAGAAGGTTAACATCATTAAACATATGTTACAAGATCAGAGATGAATAGGTCAGCTTCACATATACTTGAACTTGGAGTTTGACCTCTGCTTTGGAGAGGTGCACTAGCCTGGACAAAAGTCCCCTAAAAGGTCCACAAATCACCCCCAGAGCCTTGAACAGATGGTGAGAGCGGATCTGGCTGGGAAGGGGCCCTGGAGCGGGTATTTAGAGGAGACGGTCACGTGCAGCCCTGGCTCCCAGCTCAGCTGCCTCTCAGAAGCCGCCTCCCTCCTGGGCAGGTTTGCTGCGGCCATGGCAGCCTCCCTGGCCCACCTTCTGGAGTCGCATCCCCTATCCCTGGTGCTGTGGGTTCTCCTAACCCAGCCTGCCTTCTGGCTTTGTAACATGAAGGAACTTGAAGAAGGCAACTCAGTTTTCTGTTTCTGTGTCATTGCAGCCGTGGGACATGGGTCATATTATTCATGTCACTTGGACCATACGTAGGCTCTCAGCAAACGACTTCTACATCTCTCCTTCTACTTTGTCTCTATCTTTGCCCTCTTTTTCTAAAGTATTTATGTTAGTGAGCATAAGAACGGGGCCTGGTATGCCATAGAGGCTGCTGAAAAGTGAGTAATTCAGACAGTGACCCCCCCAGGAATGCGAGAACCTATGCATCGTATGACATTCGGTTAATAAATCAGAAAGGCCTGAAAATCACCAGGACTCCCCTCCCCCTGCTCTCTGTTATCATTAGCAAAGATAAACTTCTGGGATTCAACTCTTTTAAAAAGAATTGCTTGTTGTATAGTTTTTCTGTAGCACCTTATTCCAAAGTTACTTTATTATTTACAGGAATACAAGAATAATGTATTAGATCATAAAAATCCATTTCCCATAAATAATGCAGCAAGGAAGCCAAATATAAAAGAGTCTCAGATGAACAGCCTCAACCTAATAAACCAGGGATACTTAATGAGAAAAAGCACAATTCTACAACAGAGAAATAATAGTGGGGTTTCATTTGAAATGGTATCAGGAGAGCAGTGCTCATAATGCTCTAAATTTTTTTTTTAAATCCAGTCCAGAAGGCTGGATGAGTCTGTCACCTATTTCTGTCCATATCCCCACCTGCGTATATGAGCATCGTGAGCTGCAGAACTGGCACTTCCTTCCCCAAGCGTAAGGAGTTAATTCCTGATTCAGGAAGAGAAGGCTCTGCTGGGCTCTTCTTTTGGCAGCAGGGAGATGTGATTTAATAGGAGCATGATGGATTCACGGGTATGTCAGTGTCCACAGCTGTCCCAGTGCAGAGCCTTGGCAGACTCCTATCTCTGTCCCTTCAGCGTTGTCTCCGTGCTGCCTGGAGGTGGGGGAGCGTGGACGTTTGTCTTCCTAGCTTGATTAAAGAGTAAATGTAACTCACCCCCGGACTGCTCTGAGAGAGCCAATGGCAGCATTCACCATGGAGATGGCTTTGTGTTTGTTGGTGAAAGTGACAAGGATTTGCTTTCTTTATCAAGCCGCAGTCAATATGCTTTCAGGCCTCTGCTGGTTGGTTTTTATTGTCGGAGTTTTCTTCTTGTCAGTCACACCACTTGAGTGTATTCAAATGAGGAGATAAGCTTCTTTCAGGCCATCCTCAATGTCAAGAGGCTTTCCACAGGGTCTGTTCCACTGTCTCCTTTGTTATTAATTATATGAACTGTTGCAGAATATTCTTATGCCAGAAAAAGCTACTCGAGTAGAATTTTTGTTTTTCTTTCCTCTCTTCCAGTAGAAGGCAAGGAGATTTTTGCATTCCACAGTGACAAAAGGAATTTAACGAGATGGCAGCATGAATAAGAAGCTCTCAGTGGATTGAATAAGGAAGGAAATTAGCTTTATTTCCTTTATTGAAAGAACTTAAATTTTATTTGCTTATTTGATTGGGAGAAAAGAGTATTGAAGTATTGTCTGAAGTTCCTAAGGCTCCTCCCACCCCAGGTACATTCGCCAAGTGCTGTCCTAATCTTAATTCCTTTTGCGCTCTGTCTTTTCTGGAAATAGTAAGGTGACAAGGGTGAAGCCAAACAGAAGAATCAGGGAGTGAAAGGAGAAAATATCTGGATATTTTCAGGGCCCAGAATAGAAGCAATGACCATCTTTCTACACATAAAGGTAGAGGATGAGAAGGTAAAATAGCTAAATCAGCATCAGATTCGGATACAATGTGCCTAGAATCTACTACAAACTCTAACAGTCCATCCTTGGATGAGGTTGCAGGTCCCATCTGTAAAATACGGAGAAGGGTAACTACCGTATATGTAAAGTAGAAAGCAAACCCACAATTGGTCCCCAAGATATTTATATCTATTATTGTTATTCTGTCTGCAAATTCCTGCACAACTGTCACTAACCATGTTCGACACAGAGACATAAGGACACAGGAGAAACGTGCCTCCAGAAATGGTCGCCAGCACTGAGAACAAAGCTTCTACCCAGTGAAATGATGCAGAGCAGTAACAAAAGTGTAAGGTAGAACACGCCTCGAATCTGTGCCAAAGGCATTAGAGAGCAAACAGACAGGAGATCAAGCTGCCATAGGGATGGAGTGAGACTTCTAGAGGAGAACTAAGGATGGCTGTTGGGGACAGGAGCAGAATGTGACCTAGCAGAAGCAGGGGAAAGTGACAGGCTTCGGGGCAGTGGGATTAGCTGGACCCTGAGCACAGCTAGTGAGACAAAGGAGGTAGGAGGAGTGGACACTGGCTTTTCCAGCCAATGAGCACATTTGGATTTCTCTTTGGGAAGGAGATTATCATTATCTGCATATAGCAAACAGGAATTGCTTACTTCTCCCAAACCTGGATTTACAGACACGTGTCAGAGTTCTGCTGGAACCTCCTGGGGACTTTCCCTCTTGGAAGTGTTCTCTGCAGGCTGTACTGAAAGAGTAATAGGAGTATTTGATACTGACTTGATTCTGCAAGTCAAAGAGAAAAGGCAAGTATAGTTTGACTCACACTTTCACTGTTCAGGAAAAGAAAGGCAGTGATGGCCACGGGGAGCTTCTCCACATCATTTAAGCTATAATATGGTCAGTTCTCCATTCAAAAGAGATTTGATCACATTCAGTATATGTTACGAGAGGTTTAGTCCAGCCACCTGTTGAGCTAACCAAAAGAAACACCCCAGGACCCTGCCTTTCTGGAACACACAGCCCAGCCAAATGGTGAATGTGTTAAATATTTACCCAAGAAATAATGTGTGGTATTTTAAGGGAGAGTCCAAGATACATGGAAACATAAACTTGGGAGACCTATTTAATTTACTCTTATAGGTCAGGCAAGTCTTCCTGAAGGAAGTAAAGATTAAGGCTGGAGGGATGTGTTAGAGTAGCTCAGCCCCCTGCAGGGGCCCAGTGTGGAAAGGCTGTTGGAGGCACAAAATACAATTCGTCCAAGTCCCCGTACAGCATCACCTTTTGGAAAAATGTTTTAAAGGCCAACTAATTGGAAGGTAGAGACCAAGAAGGGGCCCAGATACAAAAGGGGAGTGGTTCTGATTGTAAACATCAACATTATTAATACTCCTTTGATCTCTTTACAGATGATATCCCTGATCTCAGGAGAGCTCCCTGAATGAGGTTTTGTTCTCACATTCATTTCACATGTGAAAAAAAAAAAAAAACTGGTCACATAGCAAATGGCAGAAATGAGATACAAACCCAAATAATCAGAATCTGGAATGGCTATTTGGTTTATTTTTGTGACAATCTTATTGATGCTCAGCTATTTAAATTGCAGAAGTTGGTGTTTTTTAATATAAAGGACCTTTGCTTTTAGCATATTGCCAGCGAGGTGTGTGAAGCCAGCGCTGCAGTAGACAAAAAGCTTTTACCAACAGGAATATAGAAAAGTTAAGAGGTTATTAATACATGACAAGAAAACAGCAGATGAGTTTAAAAGAGAACCATGATGTCAGGATGCAAGGTTATTTTTGTATTTGATTTGAATCTGAGAAGGATGGTGGAAGTGTCGTCCCAGGAAATCTCCCAGGTCATGGTGATTCTGTTATTGATCCTCTCAAGTTTAAGTGTTGTTTGAAGACTCACACAATGTTCTTATTCTCTAGGGTCCAGTGCCCTCGGCATTGCTAGAGACAGTCCTTCCAGTGTCAAAGTAACTGACAGATGCATGAAGATTGAGTAGGGTTAGTGGTGAAGGAGCTCAGAATAAAATGAATATGTACTTGAAAGGGGTTTTCGATGTTATATTGGAATTGGGAAGAAATTATATTCTTTAAGACATGATAGGTGTCAGAGGATTACATCATCTGGTAAGGTGCACGTAGCTTTTGTGCATAGCTTGTAGAACGGAAAGCTAACATTCTCCTGTAGAGTCTTCCCTCAGCTGCAGTGGGGCCTTTTAAGTGGCAATGGCCAAGGGGCCAGGGATTTAGCTCAAGTGGTACCACACCTACCTTGAAAGCACCAGGGCCAGAGTTCAATCCCCAGTACCAAAAAAAAAAAAAAAAAAAAAAAAAAAAGCAGCAATGGCCAAATAACCACGATTCCCCCACATATGTCACAAAGAGGAGAAAAGTAGTGTATTTTCCTCACCCATTGGGAAGGCTCATCCCTGTGACAGATTAACAAGAGAAAAGCACAGTGAATTCCAGCAGTACACCTTGTGCATGACATGGATGATTTTAGAAATGAATATGCAAAGAAATAGGGCGAATGGTGTTGAAGCCAAGGTTAGAGTGGGCAGTCGTGTGAAGGACAGCTGCACAAAGGGGATCTGAGGGAGGCAGCACAGGTCAGTGAGGTCGGGGTGGTGAGGTTCTTGTGAGCATAGCTGGGTCGTCGTTCTCTTCCCAAGTATACGGCAAGATACCTGTCACATGGGGAAAGAGTGTGAGAAAGGTCAGAGAGTGGCTTTTCTCAGTTCTGTGGTTTTCTTCAGGGGAGAAGGGCTTCTGCTGTCTCCCAGTACCAGTGTACTATATTTTGGGATAGCTTGCCTTGAGCCCCAACAACCATACATATATAGTGACAAATATATATTTTTCCATATTGTATATATTATGTGTATACATGGTATGAACATTTCTTATATGTGTACATTGCATGTATATATGTTATAGATAGATATTAGCTAAAACATATATTATGATTATATATGGATGTACATGTGCTTATGAAAATCACACTATCTAGCAAACATGGTGTGCATGTTACACTGCTTAGACTATGTCAAGGTGGTGAGGAGCTATTCAAGGGCTGCAATTGGGGAATAGCAAGAGGTAAAGTGTCTCTTACAGTGAGTGCCCTTTGAAGATATTGGACAGGGAAGCTTTAATTAGTCTCACTAATTATGATACATTGTGAAATAGGAACTATTCAAAGGGAAAGTGGTAGGGGAAAATAATGAGAGGAAAGAATAAATATGATTTAAAAAAAAACGCACATGTTTATAGGGCTGGGGGGGGGTTGTACGGTGGATAGGGATATGGGTAAAAGTGAGAATTAGCTTGTGTCATATACTGGTACAGTTCCCTAATGTTGAGTGTGATTGTGAGCTGTATATAAAATGTACCAATAAAGAATTCAATTAGAAAAAAAAAGTCATCCGCTCCCCCCAAAAAAGTCACACATCATGTTCTATAAAACTCACAGAGCTCACAAATAGTTCAGATTGCTGTTCTTTACCATAGCTTCAAGAACACATGCCCCGCATTTGAGGATGAGCAGGAATATCCTGGTTGGAAAGAGCTCAGGCATCTCTGATGAGCATTGAATGCAATGTATTGTTGGTCCCTTTAGGTCTCTTGATGGTAGCTGATCAGAGGTCAGAACACACTTGTATTGTATCATGGGCTTCTGGGAGAGATTGCATTTAACCAAACAAAGGGGAGAACCAATATGAAATCAATATGCAGGATGCCCATGAGCTATGAAGGAAGGTAATGTGCTTTTCTTCTTTGGCTATTAAATGTATCTTGGCTGCCAAGGAAAATGACTTTCCTTCTTGACTTCCGATCTGTCTGGCTGACTGGTTATTGGAAGAGTTCAGGCTCCAGTAGTTCAGTTGTATATTTAATGAGGGTGTCCTTCCTTGCCTGAGAGCCTGAGCAAGTTCCTCTGCCTTCCTTCTTCCTCCCAGGACTACAAATGCTATTTCAATTTAGCAAGTTATAATCAGAGATTTCTGGTGAACTAGATAGAGACCTGGGCCTTGGTTTTAAAAGGCATAAACCAAGGCAGGGGACTTAGCTCAGTGGTTCTGGCATCTGCCTGGCAAGTGCAAGGTCCTGAGTTCTATCCCTGGTAACTACATACCACAGTGCCAGGTATGGTGGGTCACCCCTGTAATCCCAGCACTCGGAGGGAAGAGGCAGGAGGATTGTTGTGAGTATGAGGCTTGCCTGGGCTACCCAGTGAGTTCAGGGCCAATCTGAACTACAAAGCAAAATCCTGTCTCAAAAAAATAAAAAACAAAAATAAAAGGCATAAACCATCTCCAATGAAGACACAGCAAAGCAGAAGCCACCCCAAAAGAAAGATGCTCAACCTATTGCAGTGGGGAAGAGAGAAAAGTAAAGATCTCTAGATAAGGGTGCCCCCTTCAAGGTCATGGATCCCAGTCACCTACTTCTTTCAACCAGGGCCTATCTCCTGAGAGTACATTCAGGTCTGTGTTCATCTGCAGAGCGGTCCACAGAGGAGTATAGCACCGCCGAGATCCCATCTCCTTGCTAAAGCACCCCCCCCACACTGAACACATGAGACTATGTGAGCACATTTTAGATCTAAGCTATAACAGATTCTCAAACACTTTATTGTGGATCATCATTCTAAAACAGAGATTCATTGCTTATTTTCTGCCATGAACTCCTTTGTCAAGTAGATAAACTTTTCCCAGTTATATCTTGTACTACATCAAAAGATGTCTAAGATTTCCAAAACCACTTATACACAATTATCACTATAAAAAAGAACTTGGTGATATAATAAAATGTATTTTTCTTTGTTCAACATTTTAAAAGATCTAATTACAGGTCTAATACTTAGCACCATTTGGAAGTAGTGATAAGGGTTAACAACAATTTGCTATATGTAACAAATTCACTGTGATACAAAATAACCTGTGACATAACCTATTGGTGGTAACACTCTGAGTAATTGTTACTATATATTACTCTCAATGTCTAGATGAAAAGAATTACTAGCTATCTTTTAGAGATCAGTGAAAAAGATAATGTAAAAGCTGCCCCTTTAAAGTTTACAGACTAGCTCAGTTCTGTCTGGGCATCCCTGGGATCTTTGTCCCCTGAGGTGGTCCCCTGTCCTAATTAAGGTTAATGCATAGTGAGCACCTGTTATATGCACTTATTATGCATGGGATTCAGCCCGAATATCGCAAGACCAGGACAGGATTCAAATCCTGAACTATGTCTACATTACTTTATTATTATGGACCATATATGAAGGGCCTGCAGTTCTTGTTGGAACTCAGATGGATTAACCTAGAACTGGCAGGGAGAGAGTGCTGTAGAACCCTAAACCAAGTAGTCATTCTCAGAGCCATCTGGGGCAGTGGTACTTGGCACTGCCTAGGGATGTCTTTGATTATCACACCTTGAGGTGGGTATGCCTTCAGTATCTAATTGGAGGGCAGAAGGGATTTTTTCTCAGCGTCCTACAATGCACAAGACATCTCAGCAGTAAAAGAGTTAGCATGACTTTTAATCATGCTGTGGTTGAAAAGCCAGGGTCCAGGGACTAGGTATACAGAACGCTGATGAAATGCGAATGCTTTAAATGTCCCCAGTTCTGTGCACTCTCACCCTTAAGAAGGTTGTATATCCTCCTTTTCCGTTTCCTGAGGTTGCAGATTAATTCTCCCTCTCTAGCGCCTGGTATCAGGCTGTGCACACAGCAGGTGAACAATTATTGTTAACCACTGGTAAGTGTGAGCCTGCTGCCTCTTTAGCCTGATTGTTGGCTTTCAAACAGTGGCAGAAACAAGGAACTCCAGATGAAAGCTCTCTGGGAAGGCTCGTGGGAGTGGAAAACATAAGTAAGACAACTGGAAGCCTGAATCCCTGCCTCCAGTGGGAGCAGTGTAAACACATTATTTTTGTCATTGAACCAGGAAATGGAAAAGCCTAGGAAAGGCAGGTCCATTTCTACTTGACACAGGATAGCAATTCCCTTATTCATATAATCTTACAGTTGAAGTTGACTTTCAAAGGGTTTTACGACAATAGTGACAATTCTTAAACATCTTCTCTATATTTAATATAGTTTTCTACTCTTTACATTTGTACCATCACTTATGGCTATGTTTCCTCTTTCCATTGAGAATCGAGGCTGTTTACTCTGACATGAAAGCCTGCTTGGGTCAACTGGACCCGGCATCCTGGGTGTGGTGGTGGTTGTTGTTTGTACCCAGACACTCCTAAGCCTCGTCCTACTGCAGTGCAGCTTTCTGGAGCTGGCAGGATTTAGGGTGTGTGATACTGTAATTAAGGGTGTGTGAATATGAATGAAGGGTGTGTGGTACTAACTAAGTTCACTGATCGGTTTAGACTAGTTCAGGGGTCACCACCCAAAAGGCTGGTAGTTTGAATGGGATAAAAGGTAAAGGGAAGCTTGCTGCTTGCTGCCCCCTGCCTGCCTTGCTGTGGACTGCTTCTCCTCTGCCACATCCTGATGCCATGCTGCCCTGCCTGGGAGCCAGCTGATTACGGACTGAAACCTCTACAAACTGTAAACTGAAATTCTCTTTCCTCTTTTAACTTTGGGTGCCGGGTATTTTGTCTCAGCAATGAGAAAAGTAACTAAGACGTGGTTTGCATATAGATGTACCTGTAAAACTGTCTATGGTCCCAGGTGGAGCTTTTGGGAGGTGAGTGGAGGGGAGAATGTCTGTGGGTGGATTGGGCCCCCGTGCATGTATAGCTATGGTGATGCTGGGAAGTGAAACCTGGTTGGAGGGGGTGAGCTGCTGAGGCTGTGGCCTGGAACGGTCTCCCGCTTGGCTCCTTTATCTCTCGCAGCTTCCTGACTACCATGCCATGAGCTGATTCTCCTCAGCTGTACCCCTTGGTGCTGTCACCCTACTTTGGAGCCAGCTGTCTATGGACTGAACTGTCTACAAATCCAACAAAAATAAACCTTCTCTTTAAATTGAGGTGTCAGGTATTGCGATCCAGTGACAAAAAGTGGATAATATACTGGGCCTTTAAAATGACCAGGGCTAAGTATAGGGTTCTGTGGCAGAAAGCATTTGACCCACCTGCCCAAGGCCTGGGCTTCCGGCTGTAGCACTGCACACAAGTGGCACAGTTAAGTTGTGTGTTATGTGCTTTAGGGTTTCCTACTGTAAAATGTGTATGATTTCATAGTTTGGTTTGTTTCTTTAAAATTCTGCATTGTACTGAAATAGGTGATATTTTCTCCTCTCTCTTAAGGCTGATCTGGCCCTATCCTGAAATGATTCCTCAAGTTATGATCGATTGCCCTGTGAGAGAGTGATTTTGGTGGGATCCCTGCATCTCAAACGTCCTTTGCTCTGATGGATTAGGGGGACTGTCAGCTCCATCCATTTGGTGAACTTTTCGTTGAGCTGTTTCCATTTGTCTTGAAAATCTGGAAGCACTTTTGCATTACCTGACTAAGAAGGTTCAAAAAAAAAAAAAAATGAACTTGGCCTTATTGATTTGTTAGTGTCCAGTGCCTCTCAAATTGGGCCTTGGAGGGGGAGATTATGTTCTTGTTGTTGTTTCTGTTTTTGAGTATTATGAGAAAATATAATAGAAAGAGATGAACAGAATTAGATGGAAGTTGCTTTAAATCTTAAATTAATTGTATTTAGCTTGGTCTTCTCACTTTCAGGGCGCTGAAGGACAGTTTCCATAGTGCTCCCATTTTCGCTATCATTTTTGCCTTGCTGTGCAGGTTGGAGAGCTAGTGTGCCTTTTACTTGGTAGTCATGGTAAATCTGAACCATAGGTTTGGTAGGAGGTAGTGCCTATTTAATAGCTGCAGAAACTAAACCAGGGAGAGTGAGAAGGCTTAGAGTCACAACATAAGTATGGTAGGTATGAAATCAAAATCAGAGCATGGATACTAAAATGCATTAACAGGAACTATGTTATGATTTGTAATTTTTTTAAAAAACCTAAACAATAAGTCTTGGGTTCTAGTAGTGATACTGTATGTTCAGGCCATATAATTTCTTGGTAAAATTTAGCAGCAAAGCCATAATACAGGACGGCTCTATCCCCTCAAGTAAAGAAATGTCATGATGGGCTGGAGGGTTAGCTCAGTGGTTCCGGCGCCTGCCTCGCAAGCGCAAGGTCCTGAGTTCGATCCTCAGAAACCACATACAATGCTGGGTGTGGTGACTCATGCCCACCAGCAATCAACCAGCAATCAGCACCACATACCACAGTGCTGGGTGTGGTGGCTCACGCCTGTAATCCCAGCACTCGGGAGGCAGAGACAGGAGGATTGCTGAGTTCGAAGCTTGCCTGGGCTACATAGTGAGCTCAGAGCCAGTCTGAACTACAAAGCGAGACCCTGTCTCAAAAAAAAAAAAAAAAAGTCATGATAAGAGCCAAGAATGACTTGGTTCAATTATCAAAACCTAGAATGGGAAATAAACTCAGAAATTGAAGATGGAAATGTCTTTGGCCAAATCCAGAACATGTTAGTAACTTCTCATTTGTAAATTGTTTCTGTGAGTATAGGAGTTTCCAGTACTTACCTCATTACCAACCTGAACATTTGTTTTTAAAATAAAAGACAATAAAAAAAAAGAATTGGTTCAGGTGTCCCTGAGCACTCACAACTCATTCACACTGATGTGACATCATCATACCCATTTTTTAAAAATTTTTCCTACTCTATATCTATTCACCAAATGATAGAAAAGAAGTAAACATGACTATGATATTATAAAACTATCTACTCAGTGAGAGAGCTATATGCAGGCACCATGTTTGATTTGATGAAGAGGAGATAGGAAGAAATAGGATAGGCTTTAAGTGTATGCCCAAAGAACACACCTTTACTGTATCCATTTTTTTTCCAGCACCAGGGATCACACTAAGGACCTCAGGCTTATGAGGCAGGTGTGGTGCCACTGAGCTAAATCCCAAGCCCAGAACAATTTGTAACATAGTACTATAGAGGGGAGACTATAAACAAGTTAGTAATTTTACTGAGCCTTATATGTATAATGGTAACATTGATTTGGCATTCTCATAGTCATATATGCTAATTTCTCAACATATGTAAGTATTTTACTGTAAAAATTAAGTCTAAAAGCTGCACTTTTTTTTCTTCTGCAAATGAAGATAATAATAGTATCTAACTCCTGATTTGTCAGAATGATTGAATAAGGTAACACAGGTAGAGAGCCAAACATATGCTTACAGTCAATCATTGTTCTTGTTAGAATCTTAAATGTTTCCTTACGCTGACAATTAGGTTGAATACTTAAAACACTGGTACAAAATAATATTGAAAGAATTTCTCACTGTCCAGTAACATGATGTATAAACTTGAACAAAGACCAGCCAGAGTAATACTGATCAAAATTTTCTGGCACAGAAATTCAGTGAGTCACACAACGGGGGAAACATGGGCCAAACATGAGATCATAAGGGAGTCTAGGATTGCTGATAATGTTCAGAGCATATTATGGAGACAGTGAGTGAGAGGGAACACTAGAGCCACAGAAGGATGAGTTCATGTTTTGGGATGATGTTTTTACATCGGCCTTCAGCCTCTGGTGAAGAGCCAAAGAAAGCATTCTCCTGGGAAAATTGGTGACAGCAAAATCAGATTGTACTTGTCTGCGTGTATGAAATCTCATCAAATATAAATAAACTGATTGGCCTATGTATATATGCCATTACTGCCCCAGTTTTGAGGAACAATAGTATAGAACAGCTAGGAGAATGCAAAGAGTAATAACTCAGCCCAGTGACCTTTTTATGTATAGGCCTGGATAGTACATGTAAGCTTATTAGATTTGTGGGCAGATGGATCTCTGTTGTAACTTCTCAGTTTTGCCTTTGTAGTATGAGAGTAGCAAAAGTCAACACTTGTAATTAAACAAGTGTGGCTGGGTTCTGATGCAGCTTGACTTACAAAGACTAGCAAAGTAGTGGATACTCAGGTTCCCAGAAGTGAGGGAGCCTGAGACAGAAGAATCACAAGTTTGTGTCCTGCCTTAGAAACTTAGGCAAGACCTTGTCTGAAAATTAAAAAAAGAGCTAGAGATGTAGCTCAGTAGTGGCTCAGATGTGGCTCAGTTTCTTTGCATTCAAGCCCTTATACCCAAAAGGCAGAACTAAGCTGTCCCATATTATAATTTGCCAAGCTCTAGTTTAGGCCATGGTTCATTATCATTCAGATAGCACAGGCTATAAATCTACACTGTGAGAAACGTGACAACATGCGTGTGTTCAACATTGAGTTTTCAGCATCTGTTGTAGTGCCTGACCCATGACACTTGCTTAATCAATGTTGAACGGATGGAGGATGGAAAGGTGGAGGGATGGAGGATGGGTGAGTAGGTCTCTGGCTGGATAGACAATCTGACAGTGGCTGTGGTTAAAGTATTTGACCTACATTATGTCCCTGATGTTTTACAGTAACCTGTGAAATGGACACCATTATAACCATCAGATATTACTAGTACACTATAATCCTACACTTGTTAGTTCCTCAATCTTTTCTTTTTAAGTTTCTCGATCTTAAATGAGTCACTTCAGGTTATTTCCCTGTTCCCCTCATATGGATGCTTGTGAATCAGAAATACATATGAAAATCTCCATCAACTGTAAAACGATATTCAAAGATTAGTTATTGTGTCAACCTCACTCTCCTATGCCTGAGCCTGCTGAGATAGCCCAGGAGAACAAGATTTTTGTTAGGTGTGTATTCTTGGTCCAGTTTTCTGCAGACAATCTGTGGGATCTACAGAAGAGGTCTACTATGGTTTGTCCATTGTATCCCTAGAACCCTGGGCGGCACAGCAGGCACTAATATTTGGGTGTTAATACAGTAGTCCCTCTCCCAGAGACTAGAATGTACATTATAAAGTAATGGAATGTTGCTGTTGTACATAGCCCTGCTTTGAAAGCTTAAACCTTTTCATAATGGATCAGATAGACGTTTTCTCAGGACAAGTTGGTAATCTATCTTTATTTCCTTGTATACACAGTGCATTCCATTTAAAAAGTGATGCTAATGCATTTATGTTAAAGCATATGGATTTACAGCCCAGGATGGTGTGTATTCCCTTCCCTTAATCCTGTTTAGGGGACGGGAAGAATGAACTGGCATCAGGTTAGTATTGACGAACTGTCACTGGAATTGACAAAGCAGAACACGATATACTTAGCAAATACTCAAATCAGCCAAAAAGCTCAGCAAGGATGGATTTTGACACCTGCTTTTTTCCCCTTAAAAGATAATCAGTTCAACATATGAAAAATATTCTCCTTGGTACTGAATAATTCAGATTTCACAGACCTGGATTATTTTCTTTACTATATGATATTGGTGTTGTTTATAGTGATGAAAGAAAAAACTGTAGAGGCTCACAAAGATGTGCTTGCCTTTCAGTTGGTAAGAGGAATGCTAGATACTCTCAACCATGTCCTAAACCAATGCCGACCAGAAGAAGATATCAAAGCACACCTTGTTTCACAGCTCTTGAATGTTAGAAAAATGCTTGATGCTCTGCTTATGCCTGTGAATTTCCATTTCCTATTGAGCATATGTGTTTGATGTAGAGTCCTGTAGAAGTCATGGTTATTCTCCAAAGAGATTTCTTTACAGGTGCTTGGGAACAGTCCTATGTTTTGAATGTTAGGGATAGACAGACAAGACTGAATCTTCCACCCCACAACCAAGGTTGCTTCTGATAGCTAGTAATAAAAAAAATTAATCTGATTTAAAGACAAAATTGTAAATGGTAAGTTGCTATCTTATATAACTGGGGAATCAAGATGTGGCCTAACTGTGATGCTTTTTACATATTACCCTCTGCCCAGGTTTCCTGCACAAACCTGCTTAGCAGACATTCTGACAGAGGAGGCATTAAAGTCACCTTTGTTCACCTTGAAAAGAACTGTGAAGCTCTCTTGGGGTCACATGTCCTTGGACCACTTGGTTATTGTATGGAACCAGAGAACCTGATTGTCTAGTCTGTATCACTTTGCCTTTTGTACTGAAGCAGAACCAAATAATTATTTTTCTTTTTGTGGTACAAGAGATTGAACACAGGGCCTTTGCACTGAGCTATTCTTCTAACCCTTTTATCTTTTCTTTTTGAAATAGAATCATTCTAAGTTGCTGACTCTGCAGGCTGAGTTTAGATATGTTCCTGCCTTCCAGAGTATTGGGGTTACAAGCATACACCACTGCACTCAGCTCATAATTGTTCTTGTATTAAAAGAAGTGAAAGGATGTGGAACAAGCAGACATTGCTCCTGTCCTCCCTTTCCCTTTGCCTCATCTGCAGATGTGAAATCTTATTTTAAAGACTTCTTCAGAGTTTGTTTCTTGCTGAGTCTAGATGATTTGTGGTGATGAATGGCACAGTTAAATGAAACTTCATTCTGTATTGTCACGTCTCTTTTCTACAGCCATATTCCTTACCTGGTTAATAGCAAGCACAGGTTTTGGTGGCTGTCGTGAAACTATGGAGAAAAAAAGGGAATGAGAAATGAAGGCTATTATAAATGCCATGGCTTGGATTTAAGCAGCTAAGTGAGGTAACTGAGAACTGTTCTTGTGTTTGAGGCCCTTCATTCACTGAAAGCTTCTACTAAGGCTGCTCTGGGACAAGGACACCCAGACCCCTGTGTGTTAGACACAGATGTAAGGAGATAGTGGGAGCATTTTTAAAGAATAATGGTGGAACCACAATGACATAAGTGCACCCACGGTTATAGAAGCTCAGTGTGTGATAGCTCAATCTTGGAAACAACCCAAATGCCCATCAACTGGAGACTGGATAAAGAAAATGTGGCTTTTCTATAAAATGGAGCATTATTCTGCCTTAAAGAATGTTAAGTTTGAGTCATTTATACGCAAATGGACTTACCTTCTGGACATACTCATAAGTGAAATAAATAAGTCACAGATGTGTAAATATCATATCTTTTCTCTGGTATGATAAACTGAAGATGGCAGTGAGTTCTAGAATGTATGATGGATATTGTGAAATAGAAAATATTCAGAGGGAAATTGGGTAGAGGGGTGAATAACGAGGGGTAAGAAAAAATGTGATGGTAATACAAAAAAGGGAAGCAAAGCTTATGTATTTAGGGGGTGGGAGTTGTAAGGTGGGTAGGAGAATGGGAAAAAATGAGAATTAAGTGGTGTCATATACAGGTACAGATTCTCAGTATTGAGTGTGATCATGATGTGTATACACAATGTACCAATAAAGATTGAAAAAAAAAGAATGATGAAAACATCTTTAGGAGGTACAGTGGTACCTCAGTTCACACACACATTTATTTGCAAACAATTTGGTTCACAGAGTTTTTGGAAACATTTTGTTTCTGTTTGCAAACCCTGCATCGGAG
The DNA here is from genome assembly GCA_004025085.1 of Thryonomys swinderianus. NCBI lineage: Eukaryota > Metazoa > Chordata > Mammalia > Rodentia > Thryonomyidae > Thryonomys > Thryonomys swinderianus. Next base: position 1,272 of record PVIC010017457.1, on the reverse strand, counting down.
GACAAACATAAACGTGCTCATCCTTTAATTTAGCAAGCTAAGGGGCTGCTGTATGTAGGGGCCTGTTTGTTTTTACATAAGCAGAATGCACTCCAACTGTGTCGTGGGGAAGATCAAGGTGCTCACCGTGAGGCTGTGATGAGAAAGCTCATGAGCATTTAATCTACATTCACCCAAGTGTAGTGAGATCTGTAGCAAGGAGGCTGTTATGGTTTATATCCAGATGTCCCCCCAAAGCCTTATGTGGTCCTAAGTGGAGCATTTGGAAGGTGATTGGATCATGGGGTAAGATATATGTTAGTGGTTTAGAACACTGCTGGGTTTATAGTTAAATGTGATGCTGGGAGATAAAGGTTAGAGCAGGTGATTACTATGAAGGGGGAAACCAAATCTGTAAAACCCTCCACTCATGTAAAGCTCAAGCTTGGCTCTTGGAAGCCTCTGAAGTAGAACACCCTCTACCCCTACTCTCCTCCCCCGCGCCCCACCCCTTGCCTCAGTTTAACTTTGTAAACTTTGTTACTTTAACTGCAGAACTGCTGGCTCTCTGCAGCTTTTGATATAATTGACGGTTGGAGTCTCAGAATACTCTGTTCACGCGGGTTTAGCAATTCCTTTTTTGTTTAAAAGGATTGTTTTAAGTGCTCCTCCATTACAGGTGGGAATCTGTGTACTGTTCTAACCAATGGAGCTTGTAGTCTGTACTTTACACTAGCCAATGAGATGCATATGCTTGCGACTAATAGAATTGTAGAAAACGACTCCAGCCAATGAGATTATACTAAATGTAACTCCGCCCCTAATTTCAAGAATTTTTTCCCTAACGAAGGTATAAAAGCCTGGCTTCCGCAAAGCAGAATACCAGCCTCTTTGCAAAGTACCACGGGTTGCCTGTGGTCCTTAAAAGAAAGCTGCGCCGTTTGCTTCCCAGACTCCTGAGTGCCTCGTCTGCTCTCCGGGACTGGCTGCGCGGAGCTTGGCAACTTTGAGCTGCGTACACTGGCTGGCTTCTGCCGTTTGAGCTGGGCGTGTGGCCTGGAAAAGCCGTCTCCTGTTTTCCCGTGGGCTCTTTCACTGCTTCCTACCGCCCTGCCTTGAGCTTTTTCCTCCGCGTTGCCATCCTGCCCTGCCCTAGAGCCAGCTGAATATGGACTGAAATGTCTGCAAACTGTGAATCAAAAATAAGCTGCCTCCTTTAATTTGGAGTTGTTGGATATCGCACGGCTCAGGAATGGGGAAGTAAGTCGCTTCTGGAATGGAGATGTTTCCTCT
>PVIC010017456.1:0-32709 GCA_004025085.1 Thryonomys swinderianus | reverse complement strand
TGCAGTGGCCACCAGGCCAGAGATCGGGGTCCCGGCACAGGGCCTCATCTGGGTGGTTAGACTCCTGCTGTCATGACCCCTGTAGCCCCCGAGGTGCCGGGGACACTACTCTTGTCGCTCGGACACTGGCCATAAGGTCTCCCAGTATGTAACTCAGGTACTATCCTGCCATCTCTGAGGTAGAGACAGAGGCCACACTGCCCCTAGATCCCAGCCGGGGTCACACGCTGTGGTAGGGCTGTGGGAACAACACCGCTTGATGTTCCCAGCGTTGCAGCCTTTCCTCCCACGCTGGATCTGACCCTGGCCACGCGGCTTGCCCCGGCCTGTGGGACGTCAGCCCTAGTGACAAACGCAGAGGCTTCTTTGTATGTCCTTGTGTGCCAGGCCTGTCTTCTGAAGCCCCGAGATCAATGTGCTTGAAGGAGCCCGGATGAAAGGCCACACGCAGAGAGACGCCAGGCGTGCAGCTCTCCTCCAGCCAGTCAGCCCCCCACAACCTGACAGCCAGTGAATGACCTCCACAAAAGGGCTGCCCAGCCAGCCCACAGAATTGTGACAAAGAATAGACTGTCGGGTTAAGCCACTTAAGTTTAGGGCATCTTGCTATGTAGATAACGGACACAGGCACCCGATTGGCGGGGCTGCTTCTCTGCTGGTTCTGTCTGGCCTTAACCGGAGGATCAGCCAGGTTGCTGGGTCGGGCACGTCTTCATCCCCACCTCGGGCGGTTGGTCCTGGCTGTTGGCTGGGACGCCCTGGCTCTCTCATGCTCTAGCAGGCTGGCTTTATTATGGGGCAGTCTTGGGTATTACTTGCAGTATCACGACAGCAACAGTGAAAGCGGCAAGGCCCCTTAAGACCTAACCTTAGAATCTGCATAATATCATTTCTGCCACACTCTGTTGCTCAAAGCAAATCACAGGTCAACCCATCTCGAAGGGTGGGAAAAGAGGCTCCACCTCCTGGTGGGAGTGGTAATGTGACATTCCAGTTGGTCCTCTGCGTTTGCAAGTCTTGTAACTGTAGCTTGATCCGCATCCTTGGATCCAACCAACTGCAGGTCAAAAGTATTTGGGGAAAAAAAATTGCACTGAGCATGTTCTCATTCCCTGAACAATAGCATATAACTCCTATTTACATAACATTTACTTTACATTAGGCATTGTAAGTAATCTAGAGATGACTTAAAGTATACTAGAGGATCTAAGCAAATACTGTGCCATTTTAAATAAGGAACTGGAGCTTACACGGATTTCTGTCTCTGCAGGGGTCCCGCAGCCAACTCCCCACAGATACTGAGGGATGACTGTGCGTACAGGCTGTGCAGAGGGATGGGAGAAATTTACGGTCATTTCCCACCTGCTGTGCTTGCTCCTCACTCTTGATACTTTGAGAAGCATCGTGAAGGCTGCTGCACTCCCGAGGAGTCTGGGGCACAAAAACCTCAAGTCAGTCCACGAGCTTGTTCTTGAAACTTTCTGGCTTGGCCAGTCCACTTTTTCGATATTCATTCACTGAACTATGACAGCAGGCCTACTATGTGCCAGAGATACACAGAAACACGTATGAGTAGTGTCAGGAAGGGAGGACTCTGGAGTCACAGATAGGGGGTTCACGTCTTCGTCTCTCCGTCTGCGTGCCATTTGACCTTGGGCAAGTTCTTGAGACTGTCTGAGCCTCCGTTTCCCATCCCGTAAAATAGGGATACCCATGAGGTGTGGCTGTCAAGAGGTTTAGATGAGATGAAGCCTCTAGCAGCAGGACTTACAGTTTGGAAATACCTCTCCTGTTCCCTTCCCTCAAGCCCTGAGGTGGGTACCTCACGAGTGAGTTCCACCAGGGCAGAGATGCCTGCTGGGTATTGCTCATCAGTGTATCCATCGGTCCTGGCGCAAAGCACCCAAATAACACATGGACTGATGGATTGGCTCCTGCTGTCCCTCCGTTGCCTCCTTGCAGCTGGGTGTAATTGCTTATTTGTTTCTGGCCCTTGTGTCTGTGCGAGGGCAAAAACCATGTCTAGTTCATCAGCCTGACCCTAGGATCTGGCAGTTAGCAGGTGCTCAATAAACGTTCACTTCATTTCTTTTCAGTAAAACAGACGTCTCTGGCCTGGCTGAGAATTTTTAGCAGAGATCTTGAAGTTGTCAAGAGTTTTTCTATCCTGGCTGGGTGGTGGGCGGGGGCTGGTAATTATAACCTGGCCACAACTCCCTGCAGGCCTGTCTTCACCCGTCACCCCCCGTTCCAGCTGTTGTCCTCGCCACCCCTGCTGGCCCCTCCAAATGCTGCACAAGGGCCCCTGGAGCCCATGTGATGCCTCATTAGCCAGTAAATGCCATCCCTGTCGCCTCCGTGGGGGGCTTGCTGGCAGGCTTGGCCTTTAAAACACACAAGTTAATTCCTCCTCTGGCACCTGGGCCTCGGGCGCCCCGCCTTCTCCTCCCTCACACCTTCCTCTCAGGCCTCGTTCCGGTTCTGCTCCCTGCTATCTGCACAGCGAGAACAGACTGTACCTCGCAGCAGCTGCTAAATATAGACCCGCATCAGCGGAATATTCCTAGCTGGGGAAATGGAGCCGGGGCTGGGAAAGGTACCACGGCAGCACTGCCCCTGGGGATGGGGGCGAGGGGAGGAAACGCCTGGTTCTTCCCGGCAGGTGTCAGGAAGGACCCTTTAGACTGAGAAGTTGAGGACCATGGCACAAGGGCCCGTTTGAACTCCCTGCCCTGCCAAGCACGAAGCTCCTGTCCCTGCTCTGCTGGGTTCTGAGTCCTCCCACTGGCCGTCCTCTCCCCACCCTGCCAGTCCCCTGTGCAGTGCTCCTCAGAGACCCGGTGCTTCCCAGATCTCTTGCAGTGGGGGGTTTCTGTTCATCTCGGCCGCCTCCCGAGACTCCGTCCTGCCCTTCTCGTACTTCCGTTCTTTCTTTCCCTCTCTTCCTGAAAGCTTTTTCACTCTAAAGTCCCCGTCCCATCTGGGTATCCCGTCACTACCAGCACCACCACTGGTCTCTGTACCAAGGACTGGGCCAAGCACTTTCCATGGTTCCCGTGCCTTTGGCCTGCATTAGTCTTCTCCAGAAGGCCTTATGGCTCACAGCTTCTTCACTCCGTTTGGGCCTCTACCCAAAGTTGCCTGCCCCGAAGCCTGCCTCGGTTTCTTAATCTAATTCTGTCCCCTACTCTATTTGATGTTTTTTCCTTGTACTGATTATTACTTGACATTATATATGTATGTTTATTTTCTGTCTTTCTTATGTCGATAAAACCTCCACAAACATAGTCATGATTGTGGCCATTAACGGACTGCAGAGCCTAGAACAGAGCCGGGGATGCTGTGGGAGGGACTCAAACTGCAGTCGAATGGATGGATGGATGGACGGATGGGTGGGTGAACTCTCCCACGAGGCCCCTCTAGTCACAAGGGGGAGGTTATATTATAGGAAGCCAAAGCTTACAGGGCGCCAACATTTTCCCAACTCCGTGACCCTACTCCTGATGCCCTGCAGGCAGTTCTAGATGTTTCTTTCTGTCTTCCATCAGTACAAAAAGGCAGTGCGGTCAAAGCTGGATTCTTTAGCCCTGCACCAGACTCCAGGGCACATTTGCTGACTCCTTTGTACCTCGACAGTTTTTGTAATGCATGTTCCTCCTTCTGTGTCTATAGGGGTTGCCCCTCATACAGATGAATGTGCAGGTCTGGGTTGAGAGAGGAATCAGGGGCTTTTAACTTTGGGGACCGAGTCAGCCCAGTGTTCATGCTTTCCAGAGTCTCACTGCACCCCGTTTTCCTAAGCACCTCAGAACACCCTCATTCTCAGTGCATCAATATCTCTAGCTTCCTAATGAGATAGGCAAATTAAAGAATCCAAATGAGTGCAGAGAAAGAATGGAAAGTTTTGGCTTTTGTCCTTTGAGGCCCTATGCTGGTCACCACATGCTCTGGGGCCTCCCTGCCTCCAATTCTTGCCTCTGAGCCAAACTCTACAGTACCTGCCCGAGGGATCTTGTTAAAATGAAAACCTGAGCATGTCACTTCCCTGCTTAGAAGTCATCAATGAACCCGCAGTGTGGGTGGGTGGGGGAGCAGGAACTCTCTTCACATAGCTCGTGGGAGTGTAATCTGGTTTATTTCAGCACGATCTGTCCTATTCCAAATGCATGTGATCTTTGACCCAGCTTTTCCTCTGCCTGGAAATTATCCTGCAAATATACTCACAGGAACACAACATCGTGTATGTATGAGGTTATTAACTATAGCTTGGCTCACAGTGACACAAGATCGGAAGAAGCATGAGTGCCCATCAATAGGGGAAGGAGAAATAAATTTTAGTGTATCCATAACGAGCATTAAATAAAAGAATGAGAGAGCTCTTTGTGAGCTGATAGGAAATAATCTCCAAGATGCACTGTTAAGCCAAAGAGATGGGCAATGTGTATAGTGGGTGTTTATAGCTACCATTCATGGAAAGGATAAAACAAACACATGTGCCTTATTTTCTTGTACATGGATGGAGGAGCTCTGGAAAGTCACAGAAAATTACATCGGTTGCCTTGGGGACACAGACTGCATGGCTTGGGGCCTGGGTGGGGAACGGAATTGCCACTAAGTATTCGTTTGAACTTTTTGAATTTTGAACCTTGAAATGTATAATCTATTTTGAAAAAAATGACTTAATATTTTTCAAGTGAGCGAGTCTAAGAGCTCATAGGATATATTCAGCAAGTGGCTACCTTTGGGGCTGCAATTACCAAGGCTAGGGAGTGGGAAGCACTTTCTTTTTCACGTTTCTTTAATATTTGAATGTTTTCTAATATGTACTACTTTGAAAGGAGGAAAAAAATAATGAAGATGTTATGTGTAAGAGAACACAATTATAACGGTGCTTATAGACGGGAATCTCCCCCTCCCCACAAACAAAGCGAGACAAACACATAAACAAGAACCCAGACCCCAACCCTTCAGCCCCTCCCAACCCGCCACTGCCCTTAGAGTAAAAGGGAAGCTCTGTAGCCTGGCATATGCCAGCCCAGCCGGGCCCTACCAGCCTGGCCACAGCACCTTTCCCCAAGCCCAGCTCCTGGACTGGCTTACAATTCCCCTTCGCCTCAGGCAGTCCTCCCCCTCCTGGGCCTTTCCTGCACCGTGTCCTCTGCCTGGAATGCCCTGCTCTGAAATCTCCATCTGGCCGCCACCTTCCTATCCTCTGGCGATTGCTGCTTCTGCCTCCAAAAAGCCTGGAGTCCTAATTGCCCGAGCGTAGGGCTGCCCTGCCCCCCGCTGTCCTGCGATGAGATCTGTAGGCTGTGCTGTCTGAGGTCTCACCCGTCTACCCCAGGGGCAGTGAGCGCCCCCCATTGGAATCAGCCGCTCTCACAGTAGCTGTGTGACCTTGATTGAGTCACTTCACCTCTCTGAGCCTCAGTCTCTGCTCTGTCTTCACTGGCTCCTTAGTGACTAGGTACATTTCAGCCCCGGAGGGTCTGAAGTGGAGACCCCGGATGCTGCAGCCTTCTCTGGTGGGGTGTCGTGTGAGGGGGTGGGGGTGGGGGTGGGGGGTGGCCAAATAAGCAAACAAGAAGCCAACCTTCCAGAATGGTCTCTAAGTGTCTCTGTCTTTCTATCAGCTCCTTGGCAACAGCCACGTGAGCAGGGATTCCTGACCTGCCGAAGAGGTGCCCTCTTCTCCCTGAACTTACAAGGACACACGAGGCAGCCGATGCTGATATCTACGGTCCTTACAGCACCAAGCACCTCTGCCCTTTGGCTTCTCTGCTAGTCTTGGGGGAAACCCTACCCGTACTTCTCTGTCCCACTGTCCTTCCCTTTTCTTGCCTGACTGCCTGAGGCCCCAGAGTCTCCTGGAGGGCAAGGTGCCATCTGTGCTGCTGGGTCAGGTCTGCCCCACGCCCCCTCCGAGCACGTGCTCAAGGCCCCGCCCCTAACCCCGCCTCTCACCCGTCTTGGGGTCCACTGTGAAGTGGCGCTCCCCGTCCAGCACGCTGTACACCAGCCGGGCGCTGCTGCCGTAGGCGGGGTCATCCGCATCCGAGGCCAACACCTGCATCACGGATGTGCCTGGGCCCGGGGACCAAGCGAGACAGCGGTCATTGGGAGCTGCTGTGCTCGGCCCTCCCACCTTTCTCCACCCTGGAACTGGAGCTGAGACCCCTGCAGTCCTCCAAGCCAGCTCCTCTCAGCCGCGCCCTCCCCTGAGCCCCAGCGCAGGCCTGACAGGCCTGCCCGCTAGTCGGATCTGGGATCAGCTCTCCCTTAGGTGGTTCTCAGCCGTAGGACCCTGAGAAACAGGCGACCTCGCGGAATCCCCGGCTTCCCTAGCCACGACAGGGGTAATCTTAGTCCCTGGCCACAGATGGAAGAGGTGAGTTTAACGCTCAGCTTAGAGCAGCTCCAGGCAGTCTCTGGAGGGCGGTGGCAGCGATCGCTGCGGGTTAAGGTCACCGAGTGTGTCACTCGCCAACTCCTCCAGACCCTCCAGCACGCCTCCCTGCCCCCACAGGCGCAGTAGTGGCCGGCCCAGGGGACAACCAGGTCCATCAGGGCCCAGAGGCTTGTATGTCTTGGCCCTGCCAGGAGGACGACGGTGCCCAGCTTTTCCTCCGGAAGGCGGTTCACTGTGGGCCTTGGTGCCCTCCTCGCCCCTCCCCCAGGTGCCCAGACAGCCCCCTCCGATCGTGCAACACTGCTCCTCATGCGCTGCACGTAGGCTGCTGGGGAGAGTATAAATTGGATAAAAGTCCATCAAACAGCGGCAATTAAGTTATTGATTTTCGACGCTGCCTCATTAAACTGGGAGCTTCTCTCGGCCTGTCCCAGAGATGGCTCTAATTTGACATCATGTTCAATTTGACGAAAGCAGGGCTTGGGACGTGAGGCTGGGCCCACTGGGGGAGGGGTCAGGTAGAGAGGCCAGCCAAGCTGTCTGGTCCATCTGAACCTTTGCAGAGAGAAGGGGGTGCAATGGAAGATCCAGAGGGGGCCTTGGAGGCTCAGGATATGGCCCAGAGGAAAGAGACAGACCCCATCCGGAGAGATGCCCTCTGCGAGGTGCCCTGTTGGGGCTAGGTGGAGCCTTCCTAGGGCTGAGGTGGGCATTCTGGACCAGCAGAGCAGCATGCTGGGAGGCGAGGCCAGTTCACTGCTTGGATAATGAGTGAGCCTGGAAGTGCTACTGCAGCAATTCTGCTAAGCCCAGCCTGCTGCCCGCCTCTCCCGCCTCCAGCCTGGGGCCCTCCATCATTCCAGACAGACACATGTATTTATTTTTCACTCTTTTGCATTTCTCATTTCCCTCTCTGGGTCCCGCTCCCAGCCGGAGTCTCCCAAACTGGCCCCGCAATGCGCCTCTCTTTGGCAGCTCTAGCTCCATGTCAACCATGGCCAAGTCCCCCGAGAAAGGTGGGAAAGAGGAGGGAGTGAGGCCCTTGCCTCTGGGGTCTCCTAGAGAGGGCCAAAGACTTGGGCCCAGGCGCTCCTGCCTTTGGAGAGAAGGGAAAGGAGAGGACTTCCACTGAACACTCACAGCACTCTCAGCCTCAGCAGCCTCCGAGGTCCAGCCTCTCTAAGCTCCCCAGCATCTGAGGAGAAGGGTGGGGCTAACAACACAGGTGGGGAGCAGCCCAGCCAGGGGAAATGCTTGACTGTGGGTGTGCAGTGATGACGTGGGGGTTGGAATCCAGGGCTCTGACACCAAAGTGTCAGCACGGCTGGAGTTGCTTTGGGGACAGTGGCCTGGTGTACTGAGTCATCATCAGTGATGGCAACACCACTTAGAAGTTTGACCTTGGATGTGGTATGGACACTTTGGTCCCCGGTCTCCTCATTTGTGAAATGCAAGTGACAGTACCACCAACCTCCCGAGATAATTTGAGGATTCAAATAGATGCCTGTGATCAGCACCGAGGACAGCGCCTGGCCCACGGGAGGACCCTGATCAACGCAGGTGCTCGTCTTTAGATGCACAGAGGCTGTATACAGTGGGATGCCGTGTCTCCCTCAGATGGACTGAAATGGTAGACGATACAGAAAGCCTTGGGCTCATGATGGGTGCTCCATAAATGGCCGTTGTAAATGTTATGAGGAAAGTGTTCCTATCACTCCCTCTGCCTGTTCCCTCCACCCCATGAGCAAGCCGCAATGCCAGGCTGAGCGACTCCCCAGGGACATGGCAGCTGAGTCTCTCTCTCTCTCTCTCTCTTCCTGTCCTCCTTCCTCTCTCCCTCTCCCTGGCTGCATCCCAGGGGCTCCCGCGGGGATGATGGAATCATTTCCTCAATCTGGGATTCTTTATTGCAGCCATTACAGTTAATGCCGACACGTGGGGACAGTGAAGGGTCAGTGATTCACCACTCCTCCTTCATGTCCCACAGGAGGGGCCTCCTCCAGCCACACACCCCTCCCACCTTCTCCATCTGTCAGCGGCTCCCCAGACGTGGCAGGCTACAGGGTGGCAGGCTTGGAGCTGCTGTAGACCACCTTCAGGGCATCCCTCTTGGACCAATCCATGAGGTGAACCAGTTCACCTTTTGCCATGTACTCCCATGTCCGTCCTGTTCCTCAGATCCCACCGAGTCGGAGGTGCAGGTGGAGCGGGGTCGGGAGCGGCCCACTTCTAGGCTTGCTGACTTCTGTGGTGTAAACAGTTCTATCACGGCCCACTTTTAAACCACCAATGGGGTATAAACTGGCCTGGAAATTCTCTGTAAATCAATATGTGCCTCTTGTGAACCATAACTTAAGGCTATTTGTTATTCAATAACAATGATAATGAGAGATTTTATGTTTATTGAAAAATTACTTTGTGCTAGAGTCTATGATGCACATCCTTTGCATTACCTCATGGAGTTTACATGACAAAATCTTGCAATAAGCCCTGCTAAGATTTCTGCTTTACAGATGAGAAAGTGGAGGCTGAGCCCATTTCCTCGTTTAGGCAACAGGGGTCATAATACAATTAAAATCTTGAGCTCATTATGAGAACTTATATAGACATTGAGGGCCAGGGATTTAGCTCAAGTACTGCACCTACTTTGGAAGAAGCACAAGGGCCTGTGTTCAATTTCTGGTACTACACACACACACACACACACACACACACACACACACACACACAGAGATTTCAAGGTCCAGCACCAAAGGCAGTGCTTGGCCAAGTTTGGCTGGCAAGTACGTGGGTGAGACAAAATTCAAATGCAGGTGAATCTGACGCCCAAACACATGTATCCTGCCTTGCGTAGGAGGAGGGAGTCGACTGGAGTCGAAGTAGATGGGCGAATGAGAGAGCGGAGAGGAAAGAAAGGACAGGAGTGGGGTTCAGAGTCTGCTTTGCCAGCTGCTGGGTCTAGCCCAGGTTCCAGAACAGGACCAGAATTGGTTGGGAATGTGTGGCTCCCTGTCCTCGGTGCTGTCCCAGCCCCTCTGCTGAGTGTCGGTTCAAAGAAGGGCCGCCTAACTGATACTTGGGTAAACAGGCTATCAGAGCCCAGGGATCCAAGTGGAATGTTAAATATGAAATGGCTTGTCCTTGGAGGGCACAAAAACCAACGGTTCTCAACCTGGCTACACATTAGAATCTACTGGGAGCTTTAAAATAAAACTGATGTCGAGCCCCATTTCAGGCCAATTAAGTAGGACTCTTGGGGTGCAGCCCAGGCAAGGGCACTTTAGAAAGCTTCAGAGTGATCCTGAAGCATCCTCTGGACAAACAACAGATGCCCTTGAGCTAACTTGTTACTGAACTGGTGAGGACACTGAGTCATGAAGGCACTCGATGACTTTCCAAGGTCACAACATTAATAAATAGTAGGTGAAGAATAAAACCCAGGTCTGTCTAGGCAGCTGACACCCTCCTGGACTTCTGAGACTAACCCTAGGGGAGACGCTGCAAGGGTGCCTCCTGACGCCAGCTCGGCCGAGCCAGGGTGCCAAGAGGGACACTCCTGGAAGAGATGACCATCAGGCACGCATCCAAGGCGAACGGTGGGCTTTGGCAACATAGCTCCAGGTTCAAATCTGCCATTCCTCACTCTGCACCCTCAGTCAAATCGCCCCTCCCTCTAGCCTGCTTCCTCACCTGTACTATCAGAAACCTATCTTCACCTCTGAGGGGAGGGTTAGACATGATAGATTTAAGAGGCTGGTGAGGCAGAGGGTATGGTGGTTGCTCGACAGAAGTCCATGCTTTCACCTGGGTCACGTCCTTGACCCTGAATAGGAAACCTGAGTGTCAGCACTGGAGATAGGGGGCTTGACTATCCCTCATCTCCTGAGTATCTTGGTGGCTTCGATATGGTTTCTCCAGGAGCAGGACTGGAACCTATATCCTGGCTTGTCCCTTAACACTTGCTATCTGGGAGATGCAATTAGGCTCCCGCTGTGTCCAGGGCCTGCCCTGGAGTACACACGCATGTATCCTCATTCCGGCCCTGGCCTTGGCTTGTGTGGCTGCAGGAAAATCACCCAAGCTGACCTGGTCTCAGTGCCCCTTCTGTGAAATGGAGGCAAAGCTTTATCCCTGCTGCTCCCCGGGTGTGGGAGACCCCTGAATGAGAAGGAAGTGATGAAGCATTTTACAAAAGAACAGAGTCCTCAACCAAAGATGACCAAGTGTCATTATTATGAAGATGTTTGTAATTATTAACAATCTGCTTCTTCCCTACCTCCTCTGCTGCCCTGCTGGGCCTGGGGATACCCTGGGCTCACATTTAGTTTCTCAAACATTTATAAAAAATGAGTCCTGCCCCCTGCTGCTGCCAGTACTGCACAGAGTGCTTTCTATTAAAAATTAAAAACCACTTGTCGAGTCCCTGGGAACACTCAGATTACACAGGAAACAAGGCCTTCCTCAAACTCCTCCCGCCCTGTCCCCTTCCCAATTCCCACTTCAATTGTCACTTATAAGCATAGCTTGCTAGGCTGGTCTTGACCTTACTTCCAGCCATCAACTAGGGCAGCTAACATAGATGAATGATACATAGGAGACACAGCAAAGTGTGTGTGTGTGTGTGTGTATCTGTCTGTATCTAGGATATTCCCCCTGTGACAGAGGACTTTCCTGCCATCCAAAATTGAGACCCGCAGGATCTTCTGTCTTCCCAACATTTACGTGAAGTGCTCTGTCAGGTAGTTTAGTGACTTTGTTTGCTGGGGACAGCAACATGGTAAATGTGTGCAATGGCGCCTTTCTGTCCCTTGCAGAAAGTAAACACTTTTGCGTGTAACTAGATCTCACTCATGGTCTCAATGTTTACATCACACACTTTACGTGCCCGTCACTGGAGGGCTGCGTGACGGTTTTGTTGCCTTTGTACCTCAGTGCGGTGGGCACACAGGGCCTGGCAGAGATGCCGCTCCTGTCTGCTGAATGGTCTGTTGATGGGAAAGACAAAGAGAGATGTGGATGAAGCTCCTCTTGCCCAGATTTCCTGGGTCGGGGGCCCACTCCCCCGGGCCAGGCCCCTGCTCCTCGGTGCTGCCTCTGCCCACCGGGAACTCCTGTCCCGTTCCTCCCGACCTGGGTGGTGAGAGCCAGTGCTGTTGCTAGGCGAGGAGATATTGCACGTATAGATCTTCCTGGACTTTAATTAAAAACATCTTTAGAAGTTGTCTCTGCAGAGGCCAACGATTGATTCCTGGCTTGGGCCTGAGGGCTGCTGAGCTACACTCTCTCTGGCTGGAGCCGGGACGATGAGAGGCTCCCACCGCTGCCGCCCTCCCCAGATGAGACCCCGGGGGGAGCACTGCCTCCCGCTGTCCTCCTTTCCGCCCTGTCCCTGCGAGCCCTGGCCCTGGGAGTCAGACACTGTGTTCTCCCGCTTTGACACCCCTTTCACTCCTGAGCCTCACTTTCCTCAGCTGTAAAATGGGGATGGTGTCACTTAACCGAAGAAAGTCCATACAATGAGATTGACGATGTGAAAGTGATTTTCAAGCTGTGAAGTCCTGTGCCAGGAATAAGCTTGACTGTTTCCCCAAAGAGAGCCGTGGGCACCAAGTCCGGTGTTTCTTGGGTTCTGGTTCCAGGTTCTGGGCATGGCTCTTACTGTGGAACCTCAGACAAGACACTTTATCTCTCATTGCATTTATTTCCTCATCGGCAAAATGAGGACAGAGTAATACCTGCCCTGCTTATTCCCCAGGATTGCAGGGATAAAGGGAAATAGCTCTGTGAAAGCAGTGTTGGCTGATAGCTATTATTTAGTGAATATCCCAAGCAGTGCGGGCTGCACTACAAAGCAGCTTTTTCCGTCCATTACAGATGCTGCTCACAGAGGAAGTGGAATACACAGGAGTGTGGCTGCGGCAGGGCCCTGCCCATTCTCCCAGGCTATTGAGCCCCAATTCCGTGGTCCAGCAGTGGCAATTCTAAGTCACGGGGGCCACCACATTCTACATCCTGTGATCCTGGCAGACATCACTAATCCACTGCCGTGTTCTTTTCAGCTGAGAGGCCTCTGACTCCTCGACACAGCCTTATCGCCACCACCAAGTGACCAAAGTGGCCCCAGGGTGACACTGACGTGCAGCCATTCGAAGGTCAAGAGAAGCCTTGTGCTCGTCTGTGCACTCCCACAAAGCTGGCAAAGGGCTGCATATACGTGGGCATTAGCCAGTGCTCACTGAGTTCAAAGTAGCTACTTATTTTTCTATCCTCTCTGGTCTATATAAAAAGTGGGTCCTACTAAAAGTTTGCTAAGATAGATGACTCATCTTCGTGAGCCCTATGAAGTACACCAAAAGCCTTGCATATAATGGGTGCTAATAAATATTTGTGGATTTAATTCAATTACTTATCTTTATATCCCTGCAGTGCCCAGAATAAAGTCGTGGCTAATATATGTGTATTGAATTGAATTTCTCCTTTTTGTATCCTCACTAATGCCAAGTGTAGTGTCTCGTACACAGTTGGCACCCTTGAGCAGGCGGAAGTGAACTGGACATGGCAGCCCTATGAAATCCCTTTATTGGCTGTCAGGCTGTAATGCCCCAGAAAAGGGGCCCAGGCCCTCTACAATGAAAGATCATCCAGTCCCACTTTCTCTCTATTGAAACTCAGTCTCCTCTTGATTTCACTCAACCTCCAGCCTTACGTTCCCCCTCTCCGCTGCCGACTTCCAGAGTTGCATCTCTGGCTCCATCTCTGCCGATGTTCACCCGCCTCGTCCCGCGTCCCCCAGGCTTCTCCACTTGAGTTTCCGGTGAACGCGTCCATCTCAACGTGGCCGGGGACAACTTTTCATTCTGCTCTTCCTGCAGCACTCTCTGTCTCAGTCACAGCAGCCCCTCCATTCAGCCGTCCGGGTCAACGGCTTCTTCCTGGTCGCTCGGTCTCCCATTCCCCACATCCGCTCCCCCCAGGTCCTGTGGGCTCTGCCTTCTGCGCGCACCCGGGACCCCGTCTCCTCTCACCTCCTATGCGGTGCAAGTCAGCACCGCCTCGACTTCACGACTGCAGTCTCCTCCTCACTTGTCTCGCTCCTCCCAACTTTTTCCCATAAGGCCTATTTTCAACATGGCAGCCGAGTCATTCTTTTAAAATATAAGTCTGATTATGCCACTCCTCTGCTTCTCATCTCCCTCAGAGTATGGCTGAGAACTTTCTAATGGCTACCGAGCCCTATGTGATCCGACATCTGCTCTTCCTTCGAAGGGATCTGGACACGGTTCCCCTCACTCCTCTTCAGCCACACTAGCTTCTAAACCTGCGGCATCACCTGGGAACTTGTTATCATTTCTAAGAGCCCAGACCTACTCAGTCAGAAACCCTCAGGGTGGGAGGTGGGAACCCCGTGGTGTAGTTCAGTGGCAAAGCACTTACCTAGCAGACACGGGGCTCTGACTTTGATCCTCGTGCCACAAAGGAAGATAGAAACCAACCGACCCACTGGTCCCCCTGGGAGGGTGTTGTGGCAATCTACACTTTAACAAGCTGTCCGGGTGGGTTCGGTACACACTTGCTTTAAACACCACCATTTCTCTTAGTTCTGCGGTTCTTTTCCTTTGACTCAATGTCCTCTTGTAATGACCCCTCTACCTAAAATAGCACCCCCCCCCAAATCACTGCAGGTTCCCTTATTTTGCGTAGTACTCACACTGCTGGGTGTTGTAGATGTGCTTATTTTTTTTCCTATCTCTTCCCTGCCCTGATGTGGAGGCCTCCTAAGAATCCCTCATGCCTGAGAGAACGCAGACCACGCAGTAGGCATTCAGTATCAGTGGCACAGATGAGCGTTCTCAGGGCTCACAAGGGACCCTGGCACCCAGACAATGATAGAGACTTGCCCACGGTCAAGTGGGCATCAGGTCTCCCAAGTGGCAGCTCAGGACCTGGTTCACTGTATTAAGCCCAGCACCCCGCACCCCCACCCCCCGCGTGGCTCATCAGGGCCCTCGGCACACTTCCCTTCCCTTTTAAGCTGAGTGGTTTAATTTGTGAGCACTGCCGCCTTTCATGTCCCAAACGGCGTCCCTGCTCCCTCTGATCTCTGAGGCTGCCCAGCCCCACCGCGCTTGTCGGCCCCGCCCCCTCGGGCAGGATCAGGAGGCTCAGTAATTGGGACTGATTTTCAAAGCTACCTGGAGCCTCCACAAGCACCTGGGTGGAGGATTTGTTTCTCCTTCAAAAAGCTTCTCAAATGAAATAAACTAATTTAATCTCTGCCTCTTCCCCCCCCCTCTCGGGTTCTCTCATCTGTCCAAAGGGAGTCACCCTGCCTCCTTTTTTGCCGAGTGCAGCGAGAGAGGGAGTGGCCCAGGAGAGGAGGTGAGGCAGGCGGGGGTCTCCTCTGGTGTTCGTGAACTGGGGCTTTGCTCCGCCTGCTCTGCTCAGTGTGACCTTGCACGAGCTGCTGCCCTTCTCTTGGACTCGATTTTCCCATCGCCTTTGCCTCTCCCGCAGTCTGGGGGCCACACCCAGTGTGAGTTGACATCACCAGAGCTGCGAAGGCTACCGCTTCCCCGGAGTCCTCTGGCCCCGGCCCCTGCTTCCTTCGCTAGCACTGGTGCTGGCTGACTTTCTGGCCTGTTCCACGCGGCAATGCTCAAGCAGACGGTAAGCTGGGGAGTGGGGCCTGGGCAGCCGGTCTGCCTCCGGGATGCTATACGTCACCATCTCTGAATCACGGTTCCCGTTTCCAAAATTAATTTCTAAGTTCTTGCCAGGCTCTGAAATTCCATCAGTCTTTGCCACTGACATCTTCCAAATGCATCTCTCTAGTCCAGGCCTCTCCACTGAACCTGTTTATTCCACTGTCTTTTTAAAGCTCTTCACGTCTAATAAGCACTTCTAACTTAGCATGTCTGAAACCAAACTCCTGCTTTCCCTTTAGCTCCCTGATCTGCTCCTCCCATCGCAGTCAATGGAAATTCCATCTATTTAATCGCTCAGCTCAAAATCCCAACAGGCATCCTCAAGTTCTTTCTCTTGCACCCCAAATCCAATCCATTAACAGACACTTTCAGCTCTCCTTTCAAAGTATACCCACAAGTCGACACCCCCACTGGTACCAACTTGTTCCAACTTACCACTGTTGGTTCTTATAACATCCAGCTCCTGCCCCTGTCTGTTTGTCTCCTTGTCCCCCCACCCCTGCCTGTCTATTCTTCATTGTCATGAGATATCATGAAAACTAAGTCACATCATGTCGTTCTTCTGAACAGGACCCTCTGCTGATGTCCCAGTTTGCTCAGCATAAAAGGCTATGGTCTACAAGACGCAAACTATGGTCTACAAGCGGCATGACCTAGTCTGTGGTCTCCAAGGCCCAAGTGGTGTGACCTAGTCACCTCGGCACTTCTCCTTGGGGAGCATTAACCCCCAAGGGCTTTGCGCCTGCTGGTCTCTCTGCTGAGAATGCTTTTCTAAGGACCCATCTCTTCACTTCTTCCACTGCTTCAATATCACCTCCTCAGAGAGGCCTTACAGGACCAATAATTTGTTTGGTTGCTTCCTTAGGGAGAATGTGCCCTTTGCTGATAGCAGGAAGTCCTGTCTGTCTTTTCACTGCTATATCCCCAGTGCCCAGCACATAGTAGGTACTCAGAATGAATGAACACATTCCAGTAGATATAGCATGTCGCCGGCAGATACAAGCCACACACACAGACCTGCACTCGGGGTAGAATGAACACGTGTCAGGCGACACGCGCACCCTTAGGGCACACAGAGCCCACATGCACACTCCCCCTGTGCTCCCTTCTCCCTGGCCCACTCTCCCCTCTTCCTCTGCTGGCTCACTGCCCCCCACCCTCCACAAGGCCCCAAGTAACTCTGGCCTCTCACTTGCAGCCGCAGAGCCAGAGTCCAGGTGGAGGGAGCACAAAGCTATGGGGACAGCCAGGACCAGCCTGGGCCCAGGACGCTCAGTCTAACATGGGGGGGGGGAGGGCGGCAGCTCCTGGTTTATGCCTCTCCCACTGTGGCTCCAGTTCCTGCCAGAGCCTCAGGGGCCCTGGGCTAAGTGAGGCCTCAGTGGTCAGATACCCGGCTGGGGCTCCCACAGCAGGCAGGAGAGGCCGAGGCACCCAGCCTTTAGTCTCTGTCCTGTTTGTGCAAATGTGCTGACTTTGGCTGCGTCCTGCAGACGTGGGCTGGGGAGGGTTGGCTTCCTTCTCCAGGTGCACAGCTCTGCGTGTACCGCTACAGTGGCCCAGCTGCCCACTGTGTCTGGGCCTCAGCATATCCGAGTGTGGTCCTAGGCTGCAGGTGGCGGAGTGTGCTGAGCTGGGCCTTCCTGGTGCAGCTCTGTGCTCTGTCAATGCAGCCGAGCTTTCATGAAGGCGTAGCAGATGGTGTGCCTGTGTGTATGCCTGGCAATGAAGGCTGCCTGCCTGTAGGTTGTGTCTCAGGTGTAGTTTGTGTGTGTGACTAAGACTGTATGTAGCAGGGCTCCTGGATGTCCTGGGGTGCAGCTACAGTGTGAGGGTACATGTGTGTGGCCACGTCTGGGTGATGTTCACAGGCAGGACCTTGTCCATGAGAGGCTGTTTCTGGATGGGGCTGACGTCATGTGTATGGATCTGTGTCCAGGCTCAGGCCCACTCAGGGGCTCAACTGGGCTCACGTCTGTACCTTGCGTCCTGGGGCAGCACCTCCTGTCTCCTGCCCTGCCAGCGGCTACCCTCTGGATCTGGCACCTCCCTCCAGCGGGCAAGTCACCTGGCCTCACTCCCACCCTGATCCCGTGGTGCCCGCAGCCCACCTGTGGGAGAGAGCTCGGCCACGCTGCCGATGTAGGGGCCTTGCAGGAACCGCGGCTCACTGTCGTTGATGTCCTGCACCTTGATGATGAACTCCGACTCAGGCTCCAGCAGGCGGTTGGTGGCCCGGTCCCGAGCCTGGGCCCGCAGCGTGTAGAAAGTTTTCTGCTCACGATCCAGACGCTCCATGGCGTGAATGTCGCCCGTCAGCTCGTCTATCAGGAAGATGGTCCCGGCGCCCTCGCCTGAGATGGTATACTTGATGGCCCCGTCACCTTCGTCGGAATCTGAGTGGATCTGGGAAGGGAGGGGGACGCAGGGTGGAGGCCGGGCAGGAAGCTCCTCTCGCCACCCAGCTGGCGTCCCTCCTAGTACATCTGTCCCGCAGTGCACGCCGGGCCCTTCACCGGAAACATGAAGCCAACGTGAACCTCCTTAGCTGCCCTGGTGTTTCCGCAGCACTCTGTGACTCCCCTGCTCTGGCCTCAACCTGTGCCAGCCTTGCTGTTGGCCCCCAGTGCTTTCAAGCTCAGAGGAAGATCTGAATGTGTCCTCCCTGTGTACAGTCCTTCCATGGCTCCTGTCACTTTACACCGAAGACCACAGCCCCCTCCTCACCTCTCTGCCGTGCAGTAGGCAAGAGCCTCAGGCTCTTACTTTGAGCCTGGTCCTTATTTCTCTGCCTACTGACAATCCACTCAATCTGCCAGGCTCAGCCCAAATGCCACCTCTTCTAGAAAAATTTTCTGGACTCCCCTCCCCACCCCCCTCCAAAATCTCTTAGTACTCAAGCCATCATTATCACACTCAGTCTTGTAGGATCACTGTAGCCAGGGCTTTGAAATCCTTAATGTGCATGCAGATCATCCGGGCACCTTGTTAACATGCAGCTTCAGACTCGGCAGTTCCAGGCGGGGCCTCTGAGTATGCATTTCTAATGAGCCGCCGAGCTGCAGGTCCACGACCTTACTGGGAGTTACAGGTCCATCTCCTGAAGCCCCAGGAGATTAGGGTGGCACCTTAAGCATCTCAGTATTCAGGGGATGGAGGGCTCAGGACTTGGCCCACGGCAGGACTGAGGGCAAAGAGAGGAGGACACTGGGTGGGATCGGTGGGCGCCTTCTGCACATAGGCTTACAGGAGCTGCTCTTATCCAGGCCAGGACTCTAAAAATAAACCTTACTAGAGTACATTTCACTGCTTTGTTTCACAGATTTTCTTTTCTTCCGTTTTCCTACTGAGGATCAGAGAAGTGCAGGGATTTGCACATGTCCTACCCCTCCGACCAGCCCCTGCGGGACTCCTAGGAAGGGAGGGGCCCGTAGCCTGGTTTGCATCAGCGCTCAGAGTTCACCAGAGTCACTGCACCTCTCTGGGCCTGGTGCTTCATCTGTACCAGGGCAATCAGAACAGCGCGTCCTCCTGGAGGATCTGAGGGTTCACTGAGTTAAGTGGCCCCTAAGGTCCTTAGCAGCCGCCTGACACCAGTGACATGTATCATATTTAAGAGCCCGCATGGCGGGGTGCCGTCCGTGGAGGGGCCCTGCAGCAGGGCCCCGCTGGACCAGGAAGGGATGGTGTGAGCAGAGGGGGACGATTTACTGCAGGCACAGATGTTCTGTAGTATTTTAACAACTGGTACGACTATACCTGTTTGTACTAGCTGGAAATCAGCTCTGCCTGAGACATAATAAGTGCCTAATAAACAGTAGCTATAGTTATTATTATATTAGTACTAAATGTTCACTATATATAACTGGAATTTCTCTCCTCCCAGTACTGTTAGGCTCCAGACCCTAGGCTGTTGGTGCTCCACTGAGATCTCTCAGGGAGGAACCAGCAAAAGGTCTGTTTTCGTGCAGACAGAAACACCTGAGACTTGACCCTCCAGTGCCCAAATCTCCAAGGCAGCCCTGAGCACAGGAAAATCCATCTGGAGGAAGCTGGAGACTTGGGGCGAGTCCCGGCTCTCTCTAGGCTTCCGTGGAGAGGGGGTATGAACAAGAGAATCCCTAAAGCTTTTCTTGGGCCGCAAGGCCAGAACCCCACTCCCTCAGCAGGGGACAGTGAATCTCTCTGGAGAAGGGAGGAGGGCCCACTCCTGCCACGAAGGAGGAGCAGGGTGTAAATTCTGCGGGTAGAACTTTGTGTCTGAAAGGTGGATTATAGAAGTGCCATTTGGAAGATTGAATGGCCTATAAACATTTTCATATTTCATTAGCCGATTAATGGGCATCTCTCTCTTTTTGGCGAGTCTGCTGATTCTCAGCAGAAATTGCGGGGAGTAAATGGAGGCGTCTGGTGGAACCTTTCCGGGTCCCTGTCCTGTTATAGATTGCCCCAATTAATGCCCGTCCTGGGCTCCACCGAGAAGCCTTCTTCCTGTCCAGTTACTGTTAATAGATTTCTCATAAGTGGCTGGATTGTAAAAACCTCATAACTCAGTTTAATGCCCCCAATAAAATTATCTCAGGACGTCAGCCCTGAATCACTGGCAGAGCTGGGGATGAGGAGACCCATCACCCCCGTAGGTGTTTACGCTCTACTTCCCAGGGGAGACGGGGTGGGAGGGGGTGGGCTTGTTTCCTCCAGGGGTGCTTGTTCCCCTTCGCCAATGGACTGGTGATCTGCTTATTTAATTGGCAGACATTTCCAAGCAACGTGGCGGAAGAGATGCCAGTTGGGGGTGGGGGAGTTCAACAGCAATAATTTTCTGGTCAGATGAGTTCACTGAGGCACAGAGAGGGGAGGTATTTGCCCCCGTGTGAAGCCAAGCTCCTGCCCTGGCACTCACGGGCCCCAGCGTGGCTACGGGCTTGTTTTGCCGCTCTGAGAACTGTTTTCCGACTGGAGACATCAGCCGGCGCCTGACCTGGCCGAGGTGTGCTGAGGAGTAAAGGAGGGCGGACTCGCAGTGAGGGAAGCACCGCGTCGCCGGCTCTCTTCCTGTCTGCCGAATCTCCATGACACCCCTGCAGCCTTTGACACTTTCACTCAGAGCTCGGGCAGAATCACTTTTCAGCCAGGAGTGAGGAGGAGGAAATGGAACCCAGAGATGATGTCATCAGTGTTCTCCTGTGAAGCATGACTCGGAGCTGCAGTGGGGCCCAGGAGCTGCTCTCTGGGGACTTCGGGGCCAGGCAGGGCCAATCGGCTTGGGCAGAAGCTCAGGACCTAAGAGCTGTGGGCTTGCTCGAGCCTGGGTCCTGCCTCCGGAGTGGAGAGAGCGCAACTCTCACTCTGCCCCGAGAAGATGTTTCTCAAGACCCAGCTCTGAGCAAAGGCTGCGGGATGGTGGCCCAGCCATTTATTGAGCACCTACTGTAAGACAGGCCTGTTCCAGGCGTGGACAGAAATATAATGACTTTGTGGAGTATGTGAGTAAATCCTCATTTACCAGGTTAAGAGACCAAGACAGGCCAGGTCTGTCTGACTTTCAGGTCCAGGTGGGTCCCTCTGTGGCCTCGGTCCACTTACTGTGTCTCTGGCAGCAGGTGAGAGAGAAAAGGGGAAAGAGTGGGCTGCGGGCGGTCACGGGGCTAGAAGGCTGAGAGGAGGTGGCTTTATACCAGCCAGTCACGCTCACAGGTGGCCTCTTCTCTCCCCCTATTTAGAATGGAGTGTGGAGTCTCAAATCAGGAAAGATAACTGGCTTTGAAGTCAGAAGCACTGAGTGCTAACTCCAGCGTGCCCACTGACCTACTGGATGGCTTTGGGCAAATGGCTGCCCTTCTCTGAGCCTCTGTTTTCTCATCTGCGAATGGAGTTGATATTGCTTCCCTACGGGTTCTGAAGAGCCATCAGGTAGTATGTGGAAGTTTATGCCACACATGCCAGGTGCCCAATGTAGATCTGCACCCCCATTTCCCTCTTTCGTCTCAGAAGAGACGGGAGGGCCACCTGCTTTATCCTCCCCATCTCCTGACACAAGGACCAACACCCAGCTCCTGACGCCCTGGAGATCCGGGGACCTTCAACCCACAACTTTCCATCTTTGAAACTCAGCTGTTCCCGCCTCCAGGCCGCCCTCTCAGGTGCTCTTCCTTTGGTGGAGGGACCTGGTCCTTCCTGTCCCCATCCTGTACCCCCCTCTTAGCCTCACAGTGCTGCGTGACACCCGGCATATCTGTGCCTCCAGCTACTTGGGCCTCAGGCAGAAGCGAGGTTCTGTTCCTGGGTCTTAGCTCCACAGACCTGGCACATACTAGGTGCCATGGCAGTGGGAGCGGGCACGCTGAGTGTGCCTCCATACAGGGCGTCTCGAGACTGCATGCTCCCTGAGGGCGGAGTGTGCAGCTGACGGTTTCCACATTCCAGCCCCAAACATGTGAGATGCACGGATGGTGACAAATACCACTGTCTCCTGGGATTTATAAAGGGCACAGTCACTCCGTTCATGCCCAGGTACCCCACGGCTAGGCACTCTAATGTGCCAGACACAGTTCTAGACCCTTGTGCCCTTATTTAAACAATGCTTCATAATAATCCTGTGAATCAGAGACTATTCTCTCCCGACGATACAGACTGAAAAACTGAGGCCCAGCCATGGCCTAAAGCCTACCGAAAGCCGCACAGCTCACACGCCGTGGCCTCAAGGCTGCTCTGACACTGGTCCGGGATCCTTACTCCTATATCTGGTGAAGCCGGCCCTAAGGAGAAATCCCCCAAGCCCAGCCCTCGGTCATAAACAACACAGAAAACTCGAGAGTGATGGTTTCTCATCCCAGGGGGCTGAAAAACGGGATTTACGAGGCCATTAATTACTTCCTCCTAATTAAATCAAAATTAAATGCGAGCAGAGGTACGTTTTCCTTATTAAAGACAATTAAATGGACAGTGTAGCTACGCAAATAAAACGAGTCTAGGATTTAAACGGAAAGCAAATCAAATAAAAAGCCTCCCCCAGAATGTGAGGGGTCTGTTCACGCCGGCGCGACTCGTAAACCAGGAGTTCATCAATTTTCTTTAAATATTAGCAACTTAATTAAATCTGCTCTCCTCCCCACCTTAATCCCGCCGTATATCTAAAATAGATCTCACCACCCACAGGAGTTGGTCATAAGTGCTGACCCCATAATTCTATCTTTTTTTAAAAAAATTAAAAATCCTACAAAATCCACATCCAGCTGACAGAAGCCTCAGGGGAAATTACAGTTCGGAAAAAGGATTAGTCAAAGTACCCAGATTTTATGGAAATGGTGGGAGGCTGGTCTGAGGGTGGCGGAGTGAGAGGTGGCCGGGGAGTGCGGGTGGGGCAGGGCCGCGACAGGAGCTGCCCAGGGGCCCCGAGGCTCCTGCGAGTGCCAAGTGCCCACAGGAGCGCGCAGTGGGTGAGGAGGTGGTTGTAAAACGGATTACTGTTGGGCACCAGGAGTTCACTGTGCCTGGTGTTGTTGCTAAGCTACCTTTGGAATTCGACAAGGACAGACGCTCTGAGGCTCACAGCGGCTCCCTGGGGGTGGGGGGACCAGGAACAGCGGGTTTACTATGAACCATGGAGAGGTCCTTTCTCCTTGAGCCAGGGCGCACCGTGTGAGCGCACGTGTGTGGATGGCGTGTGCACGCACAGCAGCAGCACACAGTCTCCTGCTCGGCTGGAAAGGGGACAGGTGCTTTCTAAAAGCCCAACCTCGCGGCCCTACAATGGCGGGTGAGCCAATGACAACCCCCCACCCCCCAGTGAATGGTAAGAAACTAGGATGTCAAGTTGCTAAGAAGACTTTGAGACTTGAGGCAGGGGACGCAGAATCTATGTAGATGGTATAACCGGGTGGTGGAATGATGAGCAAGATGTACAATAACAACTAACATGTACGAAGCACAGGTGAGAACCCCAGTGCTATTCTAGGTTCATGACTTACGCCAACCCCTAGATTCCTCACCACCAGAAACCTTAGAGGAAATCCTGGCAATAGCCTCATTCAACAGGAAAGGAAACTGAGGCACAGAGAGGTTAAACAGTGCGGCTGAGGAGAAGGAGAGATCACAAGCAGAGAGAGTGGGATCTGGGCCCAGGCAGGCTAGCTCCAGGCGGCACACAAAGCCTTCTGGGTAAGAGAACATGTGGGGGGCAAGTATTCGCAACAAAGCCGAGACTCCTTTCTCCCTACGCACAGCACTTCTGCCAGGGTGGTGTTGGGCACAGGACAGCAGGGGCTCAAGGTAAAGGAGATAGAGGGGGAGGAAAAGAGGCTTCTGCTAGGAAAGGAAAGGTCCCCAGGCCACAGCAGATGGTTAATCTCTTGAACTGAAGTGGTCGGAGCCGGCAGCAGGACTTTCTTAGTTTTTCTTCATACTAGGGATTGAATCCAAGGCCTTCCCACTAAGCTACACCCCCAGCCCTTTCTATGTATTTACTTATTTAATTTTGATACAAGTTCTCACTAAATCACTACACTGCCCAGGCTGAACTCCAACTGGCAATTCTCCCGCCACAGCCTCCCAGAGTGCGGGGATTACATGCGTGTGCCTCCAGGCTGAACAGGAGGGCTTGGTTAGCCCGGTGGATTCTGCAGCCATGTTGCTATGTGGCTTCAGTGCACTGTTCTCCACACTTTGGCCTCCGTGTCCTCTTCTCACAGTGAAAGGACTCACTGGGACGCTCCACTGTCAACAGACCATGATTTAAGGAGACAGCGTGAGGCTCAGCTCATGCCTTTGAGACAGCGAAATCTCAGTGGCTGAAGGTGCAGGTGGTAAATCAGTGGCTGGGTTTTCTTTTCTCTCTAGGATGCGGGTGGCAGGAGGGACCTTTGCGGAGCCCCAGCTGCTGCAACTAAAGACAAGGCTGAGCACTTAGTGTGACATTCAGAAGCTGTCGGAACCCTCCCTGATCTCTCTGGGCTCTTCCTGACCACCAGCTTCCACCTTGGTCTGGAGACCTCTTCTACCTGGGGCCTCAGTAACTCCAGCTCAACCGGTTCAAACCCTGGCTAAGCCACTTGCCTACCAGTGACTTTGGCCTTTCTGACCTCCGTTTCCTTGCCTACAAAAGGGAATGATGATTCTTACTTTGCTGTTGGAGGATTAAACACTTTATATGGGTTTTTTTTTAAAAAAACCCCACAGACAAATAAGCCATAGGCCAAACACTCTATATGCTCTGCTTTCCTTTTTAATCCTCCACCTTAGGAAGCGGGCTCTCAAGTTCCACTTCACAGATGGAGATGAAGTGAGTGGGTTGGTAGAACAAGGCCTCAGACTTGGCTGTGTCTGCCACTGTCTTCCATGTCAGCTGCTTCCTCCTGTGCTACCTGCCCACTGCGGCCAGCAAAGGCCCTCTTCCCCCCATGTGGACCTCCTCCAGTCCTGGGCTCTCCTCTGGATTATTGGGCGGTTTCCAGAAAGGCTTTGTACCTGCCCAGAGGTGTCAAATCCTTGCCTGGCTCAGTTGTGAGGAATGATTTCAATCACAGGTAAGGAGGGGAAAGAAGCTGAGGCCCAGGGTTTACTGCATCCACATTAGAGGAAAACTGGGCTTCCTACAGGCAAACCCAAAGGTTTACATTAGACTTCCCTCCTATTCTTGTCAATGATCCCGATCCCAGGACCTCAGGACTGCTCAGCCTTCTGGTCCTCAGGCATCTCAACACACTACAAGCTCCAAAAAGCTTTCCACTGCCAACCAAAACTTCCTGGAAAGTTGATGGGCCTTAACAAAAGCCAGAGAATTGTCCCTGGTTACCACCTTGCTTTCAGCCTCCAATCACCCTCCACTTCAGTGCTCCACAGTAGTGTCACCCTCCACAGCACTGTCAACTGCTGACAGGTCTCTGAACAAGTCAAGCTCCTTCAGATCTCTGTAGCCTGCATATTCTTCCCGGTCAGCTTGATGAACTCTTACCCATACATCAAAACCCATTTTGGAAAGAAAAACCCCACAAACTGAATTCAGTGTTTTTTTCCTCCATAAAGCTAGCCAATCAATAAAATCTAGTGGCTGCCTAATCAGTACTAGGTGCTTGTCTGTGAGTTTTCTTTTTTTTTTTTTTTTTTTTTTTAATATACCAGGATGTCTGTTTTTCTGTGGAGCCCCAAATGGCAGAGGCTGGATCTTACTTAAATCTGCCTCCCCAGTATCACACTCCTGGGGCACCGATCTTTAGCCAGATGAACCAGCCTTTACTCTGAGTGACTGAGAAGGCAACTTGCAGTGAAGAGAGTGAAGAGTGAGCCACATGTGTCTGGCCACTGAGGATTTAAGGGTGAGCACAACAAACATGGTCTGGGAGGAAGGACACACGTTAATCGCACAAGTGACCCGACACAGGCATAACCAAGATATCAGGAAGGGAGGATACTGGGAGCCCAGGACGTGGATCCCGGGAATCAGTCCTAGCCTGCGTGGTTAGGGAGGTTTCCCTGAGTGAGTGGTCTTGAACTGAGACTCTTAGTGTGAGTCAGGTAATTAGAAGGAGGAGCAGCAGAGGGGGCAGGTCAGGAAAGTAAACAAGGCACCGCACCAAGGCAGCGGCAGGGGAGGTGGGAGGTCATACGCGCACCAGCGTTAGACTCACAGGCGGTGTGGCTGGAGGTCAGGCTGCAGGGCCGAGTCTTCCGGGTTCGCGGCACCGGCCGTGGGCCTGGCCCAACGCGCGCGGGAGCCATGGCTGCATTTTAGGCAGAGTGGCCGGAAGTGTGCGCGATATGCTGGGAGGGGCGAGCTTCGGCCCCTGTGCGCCTGGCCGGGTTTGCCCCCAGCTACCTCTTCCGTAGGATGCAGAGGCGGAGCTTGGGCAGGGCCTGGGGACGTCAGGGTGGGGGTAGTTTAGGACTCAGCTGCCCACCCTCGGCCAGGGGATAGCTGGGAGGGGCACAGGGACCAGAACCAGGGGGGCAGCGGCCAGGGGCTTGGCCGTGCGCAGTGCGCCCCGCAGCCGGTGCTGGGCAGCGCCGGGCCCCACTTTACCTTGCCCACGTACAAGGGCTCGGTGCCCGTGTACTCCTCCACCACGAAGAACTGGTTCCACACCCAGCCGCGCTTCACGCGGCCCGCGCCGGGTGTGCCATCCTGCCGAGCCCCGGGAGCCGGCCCCGACGAGGGCGCAGGAGTCCCCGCGGCCCACAGGCGCCCGGGCAGCGGCGGCGGCGGCAGGAGCAGCAGCAGCAGCAGCAGCGCGGGCGGCAGCGCGGCTCCAGCCCGGAGCGCCCTTGCGTCGGGCCGCGGCCTCATGCTTGGCCTGAGCGGCTTCGCGCCCAGGAGCACGGACGGGAGGCACCAGGGCGCCGCTGCTCGGTCGCAAGACGAAGCGGCGCCGCATCACATGGTGGCCTCCGCGCGGCCGCCAGGACGCCGCCCCCGAAGGGGCACCCGGACCGGCCCGCGGCACTGCACGCCGCCCAGCCGCGGGGGCGCCCGGCTGGAGGGGGAGGGGCGCGGCTGCAGCGGGGCATGGACGGCGCGGGGTCCCTGCCCGCGCCCCTCGCCGCGCCCCCTGGAGGATCAGCAGGCAGCGCCGCGGCGGCTCCAGAAGAGGCTGTGCGCCATGGTCTCCGCGCAAAGACGAGGCAGGCTGGGGACCAGCGGATTCTTTGATTCTGGCGGGCTAGGGGTCTTCACGATCCATCCGGAGCCTGCAGGAGAGAGGAGACAGCGTGCAAGCGAGTCCTACATCGGAGAGGGCAAGGTCTGTCTTTTGTCCTGTAAGCACCGATTAGGCCTCTGCCGTGTGTCTGGCCCAGTGCAGGATGGGAAGACGCCACAGTGACCTCTGCTTTTTGGAGCCTTCCCTGCACCCCAGCCTTGGACCTTGCTGTCATTTCCCAGGGCGCACCTTTACTCCCCTCCTCCCCCTGCGCCCTCCTGCGATCTCCTCAGTCACTGCTCACAAACCCCCACGAGCCACCGCGTCCAAGGACCAGCGACCTCAGGACCCGCCTTCTTGCCTCTGGCTGACACTTCTGGCTCAGCCCAGCCCGAAATCCCCCACCCTGGCAGCATCTCAGGAGTGTTCACGAGCCGCGCGGACCAGGCCTCCTGGGTGCAGAGTACAGCTCCCACCCCGCCATGGCCACTTCCCGCCCTGGGATGGCTGCGCAGACAGGGCGACCCCAGCACCTCCCTCTCCACAGTCCCCTTGTTGGGCTGCAGCACTGAGATCCCAGAGGGCCTTGCGTGGCAGTGCCTGTGTGACAGCAGGCGGGCTCGCAACGCCTTGGAGCTTGCCTTTGGTGTCTCCACAATGCCCCAGGGCTGCGTCCTCTCCCTCCCACCCTGGACCAGCACTGTGTCCAGAGACCCTTCGTAGCTCCTTCCCCACCCCCAGCAGACCCTGCTTTGCGAGAAGGGATCTGAGGGGCTCGCCTACTCAAGCCCTAATGATTAGTAATGGCTTAATGTGGGTGTTTACAGGGGACAGCCGAGCTGCTGCTGTCACGCTGTCACCAGAAGACAGAGCAGGTGAGAGGCTCGGCCCCCTCCTCTCTTCCCCATGCCAGGACTCAGCTGGCTCTGCTCAGTTCAGCAACTCTGTTCCACGCACCAGGTTTGGACTGGGAGCTGGGACCGAGGTAAAAGAGCCCTCGCTCATTGGGGTGGAGATAGCGCCTTCCGGTGGAACCAGACACCAGGGTTACGCCTTAGGATGTTATATGAAGACCTGGTGGGGTGCAGAGAGGAAGCAGGCAGGTGGGTTTAGAGAGAACTGGGGCCCCGGAGGAGGGGAAGAAAGAGGTGGGCATGGGGAGAAGAATAGAAGGTGGACGGGCGTGGGCTGGCCAGTGCAGGGAGCTGGTGGTGGGAAGGGGGGAGTGGCTGGGGTGATGCGGAGAGCCAGGTCTGCGAGGGACACGGGAGGTGACCCGGATCTCTAAGGGGCAGACACGCAGACTCTCCTCTGACCCCGCTCCACTGCAGGTGGTTCTCACATCCGAGATTCGGAGGGTCAGTACTTTATGCTCACTTTGGAGGTAGCTGACTCCCCCTGCGTTTTCTGCGTGGGCTCTGGAAGTTCTTCAGCAGAAGGGGTTTCAGATCTATGGAGGTGAAGGTGGCAGAGGGGGAGACTGTGTCTCGGGCTGACAGCATGGGAAAGCACCCCGGTCCCCAGGAAGGGCCGAGGGAGGTGGCCCTGAGCAAGCTGTCTGCTCTGCCCCTCGGGGCCCTGCCCTGCCCTAACCGGGTTCAGGAGGACCCACGGCCCCACTGTGAGGACCCAACACACCCACCCAATCTCCGCACCCATTCTGACGGCCTGGGTGTGGAGTCCCCCTCCCTGGTGGCCCTGCTCTGCCATTCTGCAGTCCCTGTGTGTGCTGCCGCCTCTGGGGACTGGCTGAGTCCCCATGCTATGGGCTAGACTGGCCGTAACAAGGCTGGAGTTATGGCAGGAGGAGGCAGCTCCAAGTCTTCATTTCCTGGAGCTTATGGCTTCCCCGCACACACGGGGAACAGCTCCCCTGGCTCCACTAGCCAGGTCCAGGCCGCACAGCCCCCAGGGCTGGAAGGGAGGGAGGCAGGAGGGGGATTTAATGGGGGTGGCACCACCTCTGAGGGAGTGGGTCAAGGGGAGCCCCATGTCTGCAGGCCCCGGATGTTACTCTGCCTCCCCTTCCACTCTTCCCTCCCCCCTCCTTTCTTTCTTTGTTTTTAATGCCTGGGGGAGGGGGCACAGTGGGATTCGACCATTCATTCATTCATCAGATGATGAATGCAAGCAAAGGAGACAAACGCATTCAATTCATTCATTCATTCATTCGCTCCTTCATATATTTTTAACATCATTTCTCTGTGTAAGACAGCAAGACGGAGTTAGGAGAGAGATGCCTTTTCCCTAGTGTCCTCCGACTCTCCACATTTACCAGTGCTTCCCTGATGCCAGCCCTTGTGCCGGGCCCTGGAGATGTAGCAATAAACAAGAGTCTGGGCCTGGTGGGCGTGACCTGGTGGGAGAGGTGGAGAGGTGGACAAAGGAGTGAGTCTACAGTATGGTTCTGGGCGGTGCCGAGCATTAAGAAGTTAGGCAGAAGAGAAGGAAAGGGAATGACAGATGGAAGAGATGGTATGTGACAGTGGGGAGGGCATCAGGGACTCCGTGTCTGGCTGAGTCTGGACGGATGAGCTCCATAGAAACAGCATGTGCAAAGGTCCAGCGGTCGAGCGCACTGACGGGCATATGACACTAATGCACAGGTGGCTAGGAGGGGGTGTGGGGTGTCTGGAGGACAAACACACTTTGTAGTGGCTGCCCCTGGGCAGAGGCTGAAGTCGAACTGTCCCTTCAGAGAGGCGGCTTGAGCTGAGAGTGTTGTCCTAAGTGCACAGGGCGCTTGAGGCCTGGACCCTGGAGGTGGGCTCTGTGGAGTGAGGCAGCTTCAGGGATTGGGAAAGGTGCCCAGGTAGATGTGCCCACTGAAGGGTGCCCTGGGTGGGACAAGGCTGCCCCCTGGGGTGGGGCACAAGCTGCATTCCTGCCTGAGGGGCAGCCTGGCCCAGGCGGCTCACCTCTCCTCCCCACCTGGGCCTTTGTACTTCAGTGCCAGGCTCCCCCTCAGGCAATTGGCCTGGCTCCCTGGCCGCCTGCCAACTCCTCTTTGCTCCACGCTCTGCCAAGGCGGCCGCAAACACTCCAGCCTCCTCCCTTCCCTGCCTTCCTCTCCTGCCCCAGTCTCTTTACCTGGGTAGACCCTGTTGTGGATTCAGCCTGTCCGGGAGGGGGCGCTGGGGAGCCCTGGGGCTGCCCCTAGCTCTCCAGGGACTCTGAGACACTGGACATGTCAGTCGCCTTCCAGGGCTGCGGGTCTCCACCCACTGCACAGAGCAGTTTATCGCCAGTGGGATTAAGAACTCAGCCCCGAAGTGCCGGGCGTGGTGGCTCACGCCTGTAATCCCAGCACTCGGGAGGCGGAGACAGGAGGATTGCTGAGTTCGCGGTGCATTGCCTGGGCTACATAGTGAGCTCAGGGCCAGCCTGAACTACAAAGTGAGACCCTGTCTCAAAAAAAAAAAAAAAAAAAAAAAGAACTCAGCCCTGGCCGGGTTTGGTCTGCTGCTCTGCCTTATCCACTCCGCCCCTCCCCTCCCCGAGCTCCTCCCTCCCCTCCTGCGGTTTCCAGCTACTGCGCAGTGTCTGGGTCACATATGTCAGCAAGTGCATGTTTATCTCCACATCCATTCACTCTACTGCTGTTTCCGAGTTCCCACTTGGTCGTTCTGAACACAGGGAAAATAAACCGGAGGGGGCTCGCCCTTGCGAGTGAGGAGACACAGAC
This sequence comes from Thryonomys swinderianus, assembly GCA_004025085.1. NCBI lineage: Eukaryota > Metazoa > Chordata > Mammalia > Rodentia > Thryonomyidae > Thryonomys > Thryonomys swinderianus. The sequence continues at coordinate 2,277 of PVIC010017456.1, read as the reverse complement.
AATAAGCAAATAATGTGTCTGTGATGGCTGATCCCTTCTGAAACTCATGATGAAAACTGCTGGTCATTGTGGGCGTTCTGGGAGGTGTTGTGACCAACTGAGTCATCAGGGGAATGAGTGCAGTTGTCTAGGGCTTGATTTAGCACCTGGAGGGTAGGTGGTTGGAAATCGAGGCAGCCCCGCTTCTTTGGTTTGTTTCTTTTGCATGTATTTGATTTCCCTTTCTCTTTCTGCTGTGCTGTGATGCTTTCACCAGAAGCCGCCGCTGTGACTTTGGGCTTCCCATCTTCTAGAACTGTGAACCCAAATAAAATTTTCTTTGTAAGTTACTCAGTCTCAGGTATTCTGTTACAGCACCAGAAAGCCAACTAAGATGTTGGTATAGAGACAAAAACAAAGCTAACTAAGAGGGTGGTAGAATTTTTTAAATCTATGTATCTATCTACTGTTATAAATGATTATACAGGGTGCCTTGGCATTAAAATAACATAAGCAGGCAGGGATTTAGGTCAGTGGCTTCCAGTGCCTTCCTAGCAAGTGCAAGGTCCTGAGTTTGATTCCCCAATCAAAAAAAAAAAAGATAACATAAACAGAGATCTAAAAGGGGTGTGGGAGGAGGAGCTGTCCTTAAGACTGGGAGAAGAGCATTGCAGGCTAAGGGAACAGCAAGTGCAAAGGCCCCAAGGTCAGCGCATATTTGGGGTGAAGAATCCTAGTGTCGTTGAAGTGGGCAGCAGGAGATGGGGTGAGAAAGATGTGGAGGTGAGGTCAGGCCATTAGGGTCTTTCAGGGTTTTGTCCCCAAAGTGAGATCAGCCCCTTTGGAGAGTTTGACAGAGGAGAGGCGTGGGCTGGTTTACTCGAGCGGGTTGGAAAGCTCGGGCCAATGCCTGATGTGTGAATGGGTCAGAGATGGGGTGCAAGGGGAAGGGAGGAGCCCACCTTCCGACCAAACTGGAGGACGCTGGGAGGCCGGCAGAGCCAGGGAGGTGGTCGGGGCTCAGGCTGTGGCCTCACAGCACGCTCTGGCGGTGTTTCGTCCAGTCCCAAGCGCCCAGGCGGAGTCCTGGCTGGAGACACAAGCCTGGCTTTGGCTGAGTCCACGGTGAGACAGACCATAGCCGGGGAAGAGCTCCGGCACTGACAGGGTGGGCGGGAGGAGAGGAATCGCGAGCAAAGCAAGCTGAGGAAGGGCTCCCAGGCAGGGCCTCCTGCGGGCCGGAGGGACCCTCCGTCGGACCTGCTGTCCAGCTTTGCCAGGGTCGGGGGGCAATGTAACTACAGTGGTGTCCCCTGCCCTGTACTCCCAGTGTGCATGGTAACTCCTTGTTCATCGTCCTGAATTTAATGACACAGAGGTCAGTAGTGACCTTGACAAAAGCGGGTGAGGGCAGGCTTGGCTGGAGCAGGCTGGAGCATGGGGAGAGGAGGCGACAGTATGTGGGTGGTGCTGGCCTCTCTTGGGGTCCATGGAGCTTCGTGCGTCTGCTTCCCCCAGCCTTTTGGGGGCAGCTCGACACAAGGACTCAGGACGTGAACCGGGTCCATGAACACCGTCAGGGAAGCATTGGCAGTGCCACTTGGGCTGATGACGCTATGCCCCGCCCTCTTCCCCTGCACCCGTCTCTCCTCCTGGGGGCCCCAGCTCCTCATTCACCAGGGCCTAGATGGTGATGGAGCCCCACCATCTGTCAGGGACCACAGCGGCCCTAAGCCTGAGCAGGACAGGGAGGCCCCGCCCAGCCACTCTCAATCCTGCACCCCTGAGTGTCACCCTGGGTGCAGGAAGAAGGTATGGGCCCTGGTCCCGGTGTGCCCGCCCCTCCAGGTTCTGCAGCAGCTTCTGGAGATGCTAAAACACCTGCCTGGCTCTGGGCCCCATCGAGGCTCCGTCACTTTGCTGGTGCAGAGTGGGCAGGGGCGATGGGGACGGAGCTGACAGAGCACAGACTCCAGCCCGGGCAGGGCCATGCCAGGGCTCTGTCACCCCTGCGAGGCAGGCTGGGAGCACTGGCAAGTCCAGAGGACCCCTCCCTGTGGCAGGGTCAGGTGGTGGGGCAGGCAGTCCCCAGGGGTTGGGCTCAGGGTCTCTTTGCTGTGACAGTCAGCCCTGAGAGTAACCACATGGACCCCTGCTCTCAAGGCTTCAAGACTTAGGGTAGAACATCCACCCATCCATCCATCCACCCATCCATCCACCCAACCATCCATCCACCCATCCATCCATCCACCCATCCATCCACCCACCCATCCATCCACCCATCCATCCACCCACCCA
>PVIC010017455.1:0-32755 GCA_004025085.1 Thryonomys swinderianus | reverse complement strand
CCTCCCCCCTCCCTCCCTCCCTCCCTGCTCCGCTTCTCCCTCGAACGCTCCTGTGTCACAGCGCCTGTCGTTCATCACGGTTCTTACTCCTTCAGCGACGCAGGCCAGGAAGCTGTTGGTATTTACATGTGTGTCCTATTTACCTAACAGCATGGCTTCAGTGGGCAACCATTTAGCAATAAATGTCTCAAGTTTACATCATTCTTTATGGTTGAGTAGTACTCCATTTTCCTTTTTTTTTTTTGAGACAGGGTCTCACTCTGTAGTCCAGGCTGGCCCTGAGCTCACTATGGTGCCCAGGCAAGCCGCCGCGAACTCAGCAATCCTCCTGTCTCTGCCTCCCGAGTGCTGGGATGACAGGCGTGAGCCACCACGCCCGGCATTGTGGTATGCGGTGTTGATTGTTGGTGGGTGTGAGTCTCCACGCCCAGCATTATACGTGGTTACCGGGATCGAACTCAGGACCTTGTGCTTGCGAGGGAGGCGCCGGAACCACTGAGCTAACCCTCCAGCCCTCCATTTTCCTTTTTTAAAACCCATACTTCCTTTATCTGGTCACCTGTTAATGGGTGTTTCAGTTTTTCCATGATTTAACTATGACAGACTGCACTGCTCTAAACATGGGTGCACATACATCATTGTGGCATGATGCTTTTAATTCTTCGGGGACACACCCAGCAGGGAAATCACAGGGTCAAACAGGCCCCTCAGCCTGGTCTCGGAGGAGTCTCCACACCGACTTCCCCGACCGCGGGGAAGGGCGCGTCCCCCGCAGCCCCAGCGGCGCTTGTTCCCGGTTGAGCCCTTCGCGGCCGCCCCTTCTGGAGTGCGGTAGGGTCTAGGGTCTAAGCGCTGTTTTCAGCTGCTTCTCAAATGACCAGAGATGTTGAACATTTTTTCATGTTTCTTTGCTGCTGATTCTACCTCTTCATCTGAAAAATATCTATTCGTTTCAAGTGCCCATTTTTGGATTTTTAAATGTAGAGGTCTAATTCTTTGAAGTTCTTTGTATGTTCTAGATAGTAGTCCTTTGTCTGAGGGACACGACAGAAGAAATTTTCCCGTGTTGTTTTCTCTTGCTGTGCAGAAGCTTTTCAACAGGAATCAGTCCCAGGTGCTGACTCTGTGCTAACTCACGAGCGACTGAGGTTTTGCTCGTGAGGTCTTCTCCGACCCCGGAGTCTCCCAGAGTTCCGCTGAGCCTCTCTTCCAGCAGGTTGAGTGTTTACTCCATTTTGAATTGAGTTTAGTGCATGGTGGGAGGTATGACATGGGTCTAGTTTTAATCTTTGGCACGTTGAAACCCAGTTTCTCTAGCACCATTTATTAAAGAGGCTGTCTTCCCTCCAGTGAGGGCACCGAAGATGAGGTGGCATCGTATGTCTGGAGTTGTGCGTGTGTCTTCTCATCAGTCCCATGGATCATCAAGTCTGTTTCTTTGCCAGTGCCATGCTCTTTTTTTAATCACAGTGGCTTTGTGTTACAGCCTCAAGCTGGGGATTGTGGTCTCCCCTGCCGTGTCCTTGTTGCCTGGAATGGCTTTTGCTCTTCTAGGTCTCTTCTGGTTCCAGATGAGTTTTTGAAATGTTTTCTCTAGTTCTGTGAAATGTATTGTTGGGACTTCAATTGGGATTGCATTAAATCCACATAGCAGTTTTGAAAGTATGGCCATGTTCAGTATATTGGTTCTTTCCGCCCAGGAACAAGGGATGTCTTGCCATTTCTGATGCCCTCCTCAATCTCATTGTTAGAGCACTGTAGCTCTCGGTATAGGGGTCTTTTGCTTCTTTCAGTGGATTGGTTCCTGTTTCATGGGGGGGACCCCCACTCGCACTGCAGGCCGCAGCGTTCTACTGCAAAAGGGATTGTTTCAGCGGTTTCTTTCTCATGAGTCTGTTGCTCACATACAAGAAGGCTGTTGGTTCTGGAGAGATGGCCCTGTATGCAGGCACTCGCCAAAGCTGGCTAGTAAGCCTCGCAGTCTTTAGGTGGAGTTTTTGGGGTCTTCAGTATCGCATATGATATCATCTGAAAATAATGCCAGTTGAAGGTCTGATTTTCCTATCTTTATTCCTTTTCTTTTTCTTATCTGATTGCTATCACTGATGTTTCCAAAACTATATTGAACAGGAATAGTGATAATGGAATCCTTATCTTGTACCTGATTTTATTGTGAAAAATCTCAGTTTTTGATCGTTTAGTATGAGAAGCTGCTGGCTGTTGATTTTTTCATAGAGGGTCTTTATCAGTTTCAGCTAAAGACCATCTATCCCAGTTCTCTGTAGGGTTTTGTGTTTTTTAATCATGAATGTGTGTTGGATCTTGTTAATGCTTTTCCTACATCTACTGAGATAAACATATGGTTTTTGTCCTTGATTCTCTTCTATAGTTATTACACTTACTGATTTACATACAGTGAACCAACCTTGCTTCCTAGGGATGAATCCCACTTGATCAGGGTGTATGTTCTTTTTGATGATCCTCTGTATTGTTTGTGAGAATCTTATTGAGGATTTTTACTTCTATGTTCGTTAGGGAGATTGGTCTGTAGTTTTTTTAGTTGGGTCTTTCTCTGCTTTCAGAATCAAAGTAACGCTTGCTTCCTGGAATGAATTTGGGAGTACTGCTTCCCTTTCAGGTTCATTAAAGTGTTTGAAAAGCAATGGGATTAGTTCTTCCCTAAATTTCTTGTAGAATTCAGCAGTGAATTCAGGACTTTTCTTTGTTGCTGAATTTTAAACTTTGTTCTCAGTTTCCCTGACTGATACTGAGTTGTTGAGAATTTTTGTCTCCATTCAACTTTGGTAATCCCTGTGTGTCTTGGGGTCTGTCTAGTCCTTGTGTTTTCCATTTTGCTGCAGGACAGGTTGTCAGAGCTGGAGCCGTCAGTCCTCTGGGCTTCTGCTGGATCTGTTGTAATTACACCCTTCTCATTCATGATCGCATGGATTTAAGCCTTTTCTTTCCAATTTTTAATAAGATTGGCTAAAGGTTTGTCAGTTTTATGCAGAGTTTTAATTTGATGTCTCATTTGTTGATTCTGGAAATTATTTTCTGTGCTGTTGGGGTCCTGCTCAGGAACCTTACCTATGCCTATGGCTTCCAGTGTTTCTCCAGTGTTATCTTCCAGTGCTTTCAGTTTCTTTTCCTTTGACCAATTCTAACTTGATTTTCGTATAGGGAGAGAGGCAGAATTCTAGTGGGAGTCGTCTACAGTGGATCTCCAGGCTTCCCAATAACCGGGTGCTAAAGAGGGCGTCTTCTCTAGGGTGTGTGGCCCCGCAGTCAGAAGTCAGGTGGCTGTCAGTGCAAGAAGTGTCGTGTCCTCTGCTCTGTTCCGTGGAGCTACATGTCTGTTTTCATGCCAGTTGCCTGTGCTTTTGTTACGCGGCCCTGGGTTATCCTTGACACGTGGTATGCCTCCAGCCTTGCTCTTTTTGGTCAGGGTTACTTTGGCTGTTTTAGGTCTTTTCTGATATTCCATGAACTTCAGGATTTTTTTCCCTAGTTCTGTGAAGCGTATTGTTGGAATTTCAAAAGACGTTGCTTTAGAGTTATAAATGGTTTTTGGTCCTATGGCCACTTAAATAATATTAGTTTTTCTGACCCTAGAGAAGAGCTATCTTTCCATTTTCTAATGTCTTCCCCAATGTCTTCCCTTAAAGATCTGTACTTCTCACTGTAGAGGTCTTTCACCTCCTCATTTAGAGTGAGTCCTAGGTACTTAATTTTTTAAAATTGGTTGTACTAGAATTGTTTTTCTGGTTTCTTTCTCGGTGGGTTCATCCCAGGTACACAGAAATACTGTTCCTTTTGGTGCACTGCTTTTGTATTCTACTGCTCTGCTGAATTTTCTTATCGGATAGAGAAGCTGTCTGGCAGAGCACTGTGGGGCTTCTGCGCGCAAGATCGTGTCATCCGAAAACAGGGGCAGCTCGACTTCTTCCGTTCCTATTCCTGTCCCTTTTGGTTCTTTCTTTCCCCTGCTGGGCTGTTAAAATTTCCAGTGTGCAGGACCAGGAGTGGTGAGTGTGGACGCGTCTCGCCCGGGCCTGGAAGCGGCGCCTTTCACTGACCCTGCTCAGGGAGGCACAGCTGTCGGCTTGCCAGCCGACCCTGCCTGTTGCTAGGTGGAGGTGGTCTTTAGGAGAAGCCCCGCTGGGGAGACCGGCCAGGCTCCGTGCCCTGCTTGCCTGCTGGCCAGCTGGCCACGCACAGGTCACGTGACCCTCCTCGCCCCACCCCCTCATCTGTGAGTGAGCAGTGAGCTTTTTCAGAGTTAGCGCCCAAGTAACATCTGGAGGCGTGTGTGTCCCTGCACACGGCAAGGCGGAATGTCCGTGTGCATGCAGTCCTCCCTCGGTACGGGCAGTCCCGTGACTAAGCGAGTCCAGTGGCCTCTCCTGAACCTGGGTGTTGGTGTGGTCCCCACAGGGCGTGGCAGCCCTGGTGAGGCCCCTCCCCCGCCCGTGGTCCCATTTTCTCCTGTCACACCTGCGTGCCCTGGGAGCCGCTGGGCTCCGGAGTCCGCCCCTTCCTGAGGTGCCTTGGAGACCTGGTTCGGGAAGCTGAGGGGGGCCCCGCCATGGTCCCAGGGGCCCCAAGCGTCTCGTGCAGTGCATCCAGCTGTGCGCCACGCCTGCGGCCCCACCTGCTGCGCCCTGACTCTCGATTGTTCGGCCAGCATCAGCCCCGCCAAGCCTGGACCCGGGACGAGACCTCCTGCCGTGTCCCCCTTGGCAGGCCACGCTGTCGGGGACTTGCCCCGCTGAGAACCGTGACATTCTCGGTGGACTCCAGAAGGCCCTGCCGGGTGCCAGGCTGCTGAGGCCACATCCCCAGACTGCTGGCCCAGACGTGGTGGGGGCAGTATGTGGGGCAGAGCGTGAAGACCCTCGCTCGCCTCTGTACAGGGAGAGCCGGGCCTTGGCAGCTGTGGGAGAAGTTTCTGGGGAGACTTGGCTGGCCACTGCCACCCCAGGTCGGGGTGGACACACACTGACAACTTCAGCCACACGGTAATGCAGACGGTTCCACTCACAAGTTCGAATCCCGTCCACGTCAGGCACCGGTAATCAGAGATCCCAGCTGAGGGTCTGAGCTCATGGAAGGCAGCACCATGCAAGGCAAAGGGGGGGGTCTGGAAACAGGACTTACAGGTAGGGTGGGGAGCTAGGGGGGCCCCACCGGGCCTGTGGCCAGGACCCCAGGCGACCCGGACTGCCTGTATTAACTGGCTGCGTAAGCATAGGTAAGGATCGGGTAGGTGGCATGCATGGCATCTGGTGACATCAGCGGACACAGGCAGGCTGGTGAGGGGAGAAGGCGTCTCGCGGAGGAGCAGAGCAGCACAGAGTCACGGGTGGCGCCGGGGCGGGGTGCGGTCTGGACAGCGTCCTCACTCAGGAAGGAGCCTGCGGCCATGCAGACCGGACTCGGGTCTCTGTCACAGCTACTGGTACAGGAGCCATGCCGCCCGCGTGCCATGCAACGTGCTCCTGTGAGTCACGTGAGCAGCAGTCCAGCTGCAGATACATTGTCTAAGTCTGGCCATGGGGCCTGCCACACGGCCAGGGCTGCCAGGGCCACCCTCAGGCGCTGGACTTGAGGCAGGGTGGGTGCCCTGCAGGGCTGGGAGCCCCGCCGAGCTCTGGAGAGCGACGTGTCCAGAGAGCTGTGGCCCCTGTTGCCCTGAGGCGACCCAGGGCCGGGCAGACCCTGCTCCCCCGTGGGCAGCAGTGGCAGCACCTCAGCCTCTGCCCTGTGTTTCCTGGTCAGGAGCCCGAGGCGGCCGGAGCCCATGCCTAGGACCGCAGGGACACGGCGCCGTCCACACCCGGTCAGCACCAGCCCAGGGCCCGCAGGGTCGGCGCTGCGGGTCCCGCCAAGGTCACAAGTCCTGAGGCACCAGAGTTCGGGAAACCGTGCTGTCCCTAGCAGGCTTCCGGCTGGGCCTCGGCGTGTCTCGCGGGCCCCTGCACACCGCAGAGGCCACAGCCAAGGTCGGCCCCGGCGGGAGCCGCAGTGCGTGTCCCCTCTGCGCCCGGCAGGCTGACCCTGACTGCACCGCTGACTCTGTGGGCAGCAGCCTGGCCACTGGGGTGTGAGGTGACTCCAGCGTCTCCTGTCACCCTGGGTGACCTGGGCCAGCTGACGGCGTCCACACGGGGCCCAGCACATGTTGTGCCCGGACTGAGGCCCTGCTTCCTGCCCACACAGCATGGAGCCCGCCTGCCCAGCGCGTGTACCGCACTGTGGGCAGTGCCCTGCGGGGTGTGTGCACAGGCGTGTGACGGAACACGCTCCGGCCCGGCCTTGTCCTGTCTCGCAGTGTGCCCCGGTGTGTACTGAAATGCTCCAAAATCGACAAGCACTTGTAACCCCAGACACTTCAGATAAGGGACACTCAGATCTGTACGTGTACACACACACTCAACTGAACAGAAGTGGGTTAATATCACCCCAAGTGTGGATTCCCGACTCCTGTGAGGCTCCTGAGGGCCCAGGTTTTGCACGCAGCTGCCTCCCGGGCGAGCACCCGTGTTCGGTGAAGTCGTTTGCTTTTTGAGTGCTTTGTGCCAGCGGCTCCTGGTCAGGATCTCGGCAGCATGAGGTGCTGCCTGGCGGGTCTGCTTGGCACCGATGGAGGTATGCGGCAGGCGTGGCTGCACGGCCGCAGCCCCCGCAGCTTGGCATGTGATACCGAGTCCACTGGGCCCCGACCTGGGAGCCTCTGCTAGGGAACGTGATGGCGCCACGAAGCGAGTTTGCCTGGGGCGGCCTAGGTGCCAGTCGTGGAAATAACAGCCACGGGGCTTCCCGGGTCCGCCCCACCGACCCCACCGCCGCGGCACCTTCCTGGGCCCTTAGCCAGTCGCGGACGGGCTGAGCTTGTGTCGCCATGGACTGGTGGGGACGGCTTCTGCAGAGGTCGGTTGGCACAGCACCCTCCCGCTGGGGGAGGAGCCAGGGGAGCGCGGCGGCTGGGGAGGCTGCCCAGCAGAACCGTCTTCCCTCCCGGGGAGTTAGGGAGCAGACAGGGCTCAAGCCACACTGTCCGGAGGGTCCCGCCAGGATGCCTCCTGGCAAAGCCCGGGTCCCACTGCAGTCGACAGTCCAGACCAGTGGGAGACAGATTCCTTTGTCTTTCCACACACCTTTTACAGTCAGGTCTTCTACGTAAAAATCCCTGCTGGCATTTGATAAGAATTTCATTAAACCTGTATTTTGGGAGAACCCCTATCTTTATTACGTGGAACCTTTCCATCTGAACATAATCTATAGTGATAGTGTATCTATTTAAGTGTCTCTCTTATCAGCATTTGTAGTCTCCACTATACAGATTTGACATATTTTGTAATATTTATGCTTTGGAAGTTTGTCAGAACTTACTTTAAATTCTGGCATATGGTGTATTTTAGAAATTATATGTATTCTTCAGTTCTTAGGTGGATGTTTTTCTTCCAGTATGAGCGAGTGAACCCAGGACGTTCACAGGAAGCTGCATCTCCAGCGCTTTTTACACTTTTCGCCACTGGACTCACCCAGTTGCCCGCCGAGGGCCCCAGTCTGCGCCCTGCCCCGCCCCCCGCGCCCACCACCCCGCCCGAGCGGCCCGGGACTGAACCGCGCTCCAGTCTGCGGCTTGCTGCGGGTCCTGAGGCGGAGATGAGGCCACGCACCCTTCTCGCTGCCAGGTCCCGCGCTGTCGAGCCTCTTATAAACGTGAGAGTCTCTTCCTAACTACGGTTATTTCTTCGCGTCCACCTGTCCGGTATTCATCACCTGAGCTCTCTGGCTCGTGTTTAGAGTGGATCTCTTCCCTCCTGCAGCCTGTAACTTAACTGTTCTGTACGCTTACCATATGCTTCTTATAAATTAATACTTATTTATGTAACGTATTCATGTATGACTTGTACACGGATACACAGACACGTATTAGTGTTGTGTCTTACACCTGGCTTGAAAATCTGCATCTTCTTGGAGTACACGGTTAGTTTACGAGCCTTCGGGCTTTGTTTGCCACTGAGCCGGGTGCCGGCCGTGGGCTCCCTTTCCCCGCCGCGTGGGCTGGGCCCGTCCTGGGGGCAGAGCTGGCCCCGCTGGTCCTGGAGGCGGAGTAGCACGCGTCCTTCTGCTGCAGCCCGCGGCCTCCTTCTGTGCTCCACGGTCACGGTCACTGTCACTCAGCTCGGAGCAGTTCCTGGCTCTGCCCCGGGATGCCACCCTGACCCCTCGGGCTGCAGGAAGCACGTTCACTTCCAAGGGACGGCCGCCCTGTTTCCTGCTGCCGGTGCCCACTTCCTTCCCTGTGGTGGAGAGCCTGCTTCGTGCGGTTCTCGGCGGGGACACGCCTGCGGCGGTGACCGTCCGGAGCGGACTTCGGCCCCTGCTGGCGGGCGGTCCGTTCTGCGCGGCCCTTCGTGCTGTGGCCCCGCCTGTGGCTTTGTCTCTTCCCTCCCGCCGTCCCGGAGCTCCTTGCGCGTCTACGTTTCCTGCGTGCCCGTCCGGCCTTCCCGGCGGCGGCGCCCTCCGCCCGTCCCCGTGTCCTCTTGGCCCGGTGAGGCCCCTCGTCCCGAGGCCTGCGTTCCCGGAGCAGCGCGCCCGTCCCGGCCCTGTGTCGCGCGGTGTGGAGCAGATGCGCGCTGCTGCAGCGAGTCCCCGGGACGGCCGCTCTCTGAAGGGGAAAGGCCCTCCCGGCGCCGGCCCCGGGGCCCTGCCCAGTTGCTGGCCTCCCTCCAGCGGGGGAAGGGCAGCAGGGGGACCCTTAGCTGGTGGCTGGGAAGAGAGGAGGGCAGGGCCCGCCGCCCCGAAGGACGCGCCCTGCCAGGCGTGAATTAGGAATCTCCTCGACAGGGCACGGCGGTCACTAAAAAGCTCTTACTGGGTGTAATTTCTGGCGTTAGGGTTTCCTCCACCGTGTAGCTGATTCTGTCTCTAGTGCTTTCATTTCTTCATTCCCCTCTTACGGTGTCCTCTTGCGGTGTCCGAGCGCTTCGGCTGGTGTATTTTATCTCCTGTGTTCTTGCTGCTGCGTCGCTCTGTAGTTGGCTCCCGGGCTGCTGCCGGGACTTGGGCACACTTGCTGCCCAGGGCTTCCAGCCAGCGCCCCAACCCGAGCAGGACCTCCGGCCTCGGCCGCCCCGGCAGCCCCGCCTTCCCTCCCTCCCGCCCAGATCCGTGACGCTTTGCACCGCACCGTCCCGCATCGTGCTTGCCAGGTGTGGAATCCCACCACCCCGAGGGCCCAGGGGTCGCGCTGTCCGCGTGGTGCGTGCCCAGTGACCCGCGTGCAGGGGCGGCGGGGGTGGTGACTGCTGCTTCCTCCCGTCCACAGGTCACTGCCAGTGAGCAGCACCGGCTGCGCCTCGAGCAAGCGGGCAACCTGCAGTGGGTGCTGGAGCGGCTGGTCCGGGCTGAGGGGTACGTGGGGCCCGGGCCAGGCAGCCTGTGGGTTCAGGGACACACGGGATGGGTGGGGTGTGTGGGGCCTGGGCTGTGGGACACATGGGGTGCGACACGCCCCACCCCACCTCCTCCCAGGCCAGGACCTTCCGGCCATCCTGGCCCCGAGAGCCCCGTAAGAGAGGGCCCTCCCACTGTGGGTGCCACAGGGGTGTGGCAGAACTCGCCATGACTCCCAGGACCAGGGCTGTGACAGCAGTGAATAACACCGGGGGGGGGGGGCCAGCACCAGGGTGCCCACAGCCTCCGAGACCCACGACTAGGGCAGGCGATCCCTTCCGTGGCAACCCCTCTGCGGGCTGCCCGGGGGGGGGGGGCTCCTGTGAAGGCTGCTGCCTGGTCCCTGCCCTCAGCCGGGCCAGCTCAGGCTAAGCGCTGGGCCGTGGGGACCCTGGGAGTGATGGAGCCCATGTCCTGAGGGTGGTGGGCACTCCTGCCGCTGCAGGCCGGGTTTCTGCACAGCCCCGTGCCCTGGGCAGGTGTGAACACAGCTCACTTTGCTGGGGCAGCACGTCCTCCCTTGGCAGCGGGGCCCGGGACGGGTGTGGGCGCCGGGAAGCAGCCTCTGCAGGCCCACCACGGGCTCTGGGCGTCACAAGGCGGCCCCCGTCCCTCTGCAGCTCCCCTGACCATCGTGTGGTGGCTTCGCTGGCCCTGGACATCCTCCGCGTCCTGGACTCCACACAGGAAGTCGCCTAGCTGGCTCGCTGTCACCGCCACCAGCAGCCTGTCTGGACCTAATAAAGTCAGGGGACCCAGCCCTGCACAGGTGTTTTTTTCGCTCTGGACCGGGCACCTGCCACTGGGCTCCTGGTCCCTGGGGCCATGCCACCCGCCCTCACACGGCTCCCCTCTGTGGCCGGCCCACGGAGCGGGATGCGAAATGCATGGGGCTCCTGCCCTCCAGAAATCTTGGGGTGCCCTGCTCCGCCTACACGGCTGTCCGCAGCCGCACACGGCCCTGCAGTCCCGAGACGGGCGAGGCCTGCTGCCTGCCCGGACGGCTGGGGGCTGTTGGGGGGCACAGGACATGGGCTCCCTGGAGTCCACCTGGCAAGATGGCATGACGGCACCGGTGGGGCTGTGTGCTCACTGCGAGGGGCATCACCGTGTGAGCAAGGGCCTGCTGGCCGCCACCTGATGCCCGGTGAGGGGCTGGTCTGTCGGCTCAGGGAGGGCGGAGCGCCCCGCCAAGGGGAGCAGGCGGGCTAGGCTCGAGGGAGGCAGGGCAGCTGGGGCGGGGCACAGGGCAGTGGGCGGTGGCCACCCTGCTCCTCCCGCTCACTCGCGTCCCTGTGGTTCAGAACACACCCCGGGCTGGGGCGGCCAGTGTGCCTGTGAGCCGGGGCTCTGTGGCTCTGGGTGCAGGGACCAGAGTCGCCTCAGGGCCAAGGGCAGGGGCCATCACCACCCTCACCCAGCTCAGAACCCCAGGGGTCTGTGGAGACGGTGACCTCTTGTTCACAGGGGGCCGCTGTAGCACACAGGGTCTCCCCTCACTGGAGGCCTGGCACGCACCGACCGGGCAGGGAAGGCAGAGCTGCGCCCAGCACACTGCCTGCCTCAGCCTCACAGTCGGTCTGACAGTGGCCAGCGAGGCCGCCCCTGCCCCTTGCCCAGCACCTAGCGTCCCTGAGCTGTGCGCACGAGCTCCCTCGCCTTACCCCGTTCCGAGCGCGGAACTATGGAGACGCTCTGGCTTCAGGGCGGGCTGCCGGTGTGGGCGAGGCCCAGGGTGGCTGTGACCGCAGCTCTACTGCTGCAGCATGTGCGAGGCAAGCCAGGCCCGGTACTTCCAGAAGGGCCCTGCCCTGCCCGGGCGCCCTCGGGCCACAGGGAGCACCGTGAAGGCTCCAGGGTGCTGGTCCGAGTCCGTCTACATTGGAAACAGAACTCCGAAACTCACATCGTAAAGCGCCAGGCTGTAGTCTGAGGAGTCTGCCCCAAGACGTGCCAGACCGCCACCAGGTACACGCAAGATCCTCACAGACAGGACAGGTGACACAATTTAATGAATTAAAAGTTTACTTCTGAACCATTTTTATAACCATATTTTCTCTTAAGCATTGTATCACAGCAGGTTACAACAACTTTGGGATAAAGGCAACTGGTAAACTGTCCCAAACAAGGTTCCAAGTGACGCCTCTTACTGACCCTACGCACACATGTCCCCGGTAAAGTTTCTGATCCAAAACATGAAATAGATCCACCTGCCTATTTTCAGCATATTAAAAAGGAAACTAATTGGACCATTTCTATTTGTCTATTTTATACAAAAAGGCTACACAATGTTACACTTTCTTCAGATTACAATTAGAGTGATTATGAATTAGTGTTCTACACCATTACTCAATTCTTAAAAATTAGAAATCGCTGCGGCAGTTTTCACTATAACGTAACACTACAAGAGACTTAAAAACTAACAGTTACTGCAAAAAAAGGGGGGGAAATTAAAGAGCTACTTCAAAGCAAGCAAAGTCAGTACCATTACAGATATTTAAAAAAAAACCTTTTAACAAGCAAGGCTAGGGTTTGATAAATTCCATCTTGTGATCCATTCTTGTGCATTCTTCACTTCTCGAGTCACTCCCCAAATCCATATGTATTGTTACTCCTCGACCAAAAAGGACCAGAACAAAAAGTTTACTTCAAGTGTTCCCATAGGAAACTCCGCGTGGTTAGTGTGTCAGGCACTTTCTGAGATACCAGCCCACCCTCGAGCCCTCCGCCACTCTACAGGCCAATCACAACCAAGTTCAGACAACACAGCTGTACAGAGGCTGCCATTAATAGTCAACAGCACACGGTACTCATTGGAGTATTAAGTTGCAAAAGCTGTGGCAAAAAAACATTAAAGTTAATAACTTCCAAACACGTGATCACAGAACAACCAGAAATCCAAGAACATTCACATGTCCCAAGACATCTCCTTTCAAAGTATAGATCTGTTTTTGTAGCGATTTACAGATAGGCCCAAGCCACTCCCACCCTACAACCAAGTCACGCTCAAGTTCTGTAGGCAGAGTACAACGTCTTACCCAACTGGCTTTTAAACTTCTTACCTAAAGGAGGGTTACAGGTCAGTGTCAAACCAGGCCAGCTGATTGCTGTCACCCGGCGGCAGCCCGTCCATGAGGTCCTGGGCGTGCCCCAGGTCTGGCAGCCCGTCCACGGGGTAGTCCGCGCCCGGGTGGTGGCCGCCCATCTCGTGCTCCATCATGGGGTCCATGCCCAAGGCGTCCTGGCCGTAGCCACCGGAATGGAAGGAGCGGTAGCTGGGGTCTGGGAAGGCGGAGGGCGGCCAGAGGGGCAGGAGAGACAGGAACGCCCCAGGTCAGCAGAGTGGGCGGGGCCTCCAGCTCCGCCCACTTCCGGCCGCCTCGGCCAAGCAGGGTCCACGCCAGGCCACCAGACTGCAGACGGCGGCTGCCCGCAGCGGCTGCGGCACTGGGAGGGCACGGAGCAGCGTTCCACAGCCGAGCCCTGGCCCCGGAAACCAGGGAGGGCAGCACAGCGCCTCCAGAGGCCTTCCCGCGAGTCCTCGCGGGGTGGGTGCCGGCCACTGCCCAGGGAGCCTGTCTCGGCAGTCACCCCCACCCGCCACCTTGTCCCCAGACCTGGCTCTGCTCTTTGGGGCACCCTGACCACACCGTGCTGAGCCATCAGGACATCCCCGTGCCCGCTCCGGTCAGGCCTCGGATCAGAGAGGGGGCGGGCATGGGAGCGTCCACGCGGTGCCGCCTGCGGGAGGCTGAGCCTGCCCTGGAGTCAGCCGGCTGACGGGGAACGTACCGTCCTGGCGATATCCGAGGGGCTCTCCCTGGGCACCAATATCAAGTCCGAGGTCAGCGGTCTGCAGACGGGCGAGACAGGAGGGACAGGCCCCGTGAGCGCCGCAGCTTGAGGAGGACGCAAGGGGTCCGCGGGCTCAAATGCGACAGGAATGCTCGGGGAACTCGAGTCCTTCAAAACCTGACCCCAGGGACGAATGTGCTCTCTCCACAAAGCACGGAGACGGTTACCAACCGAGCCTCCGACACAGGCTCAGCACCGACTGGGTGCCAAGTACTGCTCTGCACGAGGAGAGAATACGCCCGGCTGTGCGGGGGCCGACAGACGGTGGAGGTGGGCAGGGCAAAGCCGTCAGAGGGCAGCGGCTGGGTGCAGCCAGGACTGCGCCTTGGATGCCTGTTACACCCTAGCTGGCACCTCGCTGCTGGGCAGCCAAGCTCCTCAAACATCCCTCTCCGTTCAGCCGACGCGCACAAGCCAGCGGGTGAGGGAACCATCAGGTAAAGGAAACTTGAAGGGGGCTGGGGATTTAGCTCAAGCGGTGCCACCAACGGCCCGAGTTCGATCTCCAGTACCACAAAAGAAACAAGAAGAAACCTGAAGGTGTTTTTTAATTCTAGTAACGAGAAACAATGGTTCGCCAAGTATCTGTGCTGAGGATACATCCCTAAAAAACTTCACAACAGAAATTCAAGTAGAAAAACACGACAAGAACACTGGATGTTTTTAAAACAAAGCAGCAGTAAGAAGCTGAGCCCCCGACCGACCAGAACCTTCCCTGCCACCCTCGGGGCCTGAGGCGCTGATCCCGGCAGGCCTTACGCTCCAGGTCCGCCAGCAGCCGCAGGCCAGGGCTGGCCGGGCACCCACCTCGTTCCACGCCATGGGCTCCGTCCTGAAGAGGGAGCTCGTCAGCTCGACAGAAAGCCGCTTTTTGTAGTCCTGCGGCTTGTCCTCGGACATCCGGAACAGCACGGCCGCGGCGTAGGTGGCTGCAGGGAGCGCGGGGCTGAGCCGCTGCGCGGCCGTCAGGCCCCCCACGGGCCTCCGCACCCCCGTGTGCCCACGCACTCACCCACGCCCTCGTTCCGCGAGTGCAGCAGCTCCGTCAGGGGCGCTGTGGCCCCCTCCGCCTCGATGGCCTCCGCAGCCTCCTTGTCCTGCGCGAGCTCGCAGAGGACGCCCGCGGCGACTCTCTGGATGTTCTCGATGGGGGAGTAGAGCAGCTGGGGAGGAGCCGCATGCCCTGGTCAGGGCGCGGAGCCGGAGCCCTCTGTGCAGAGGCCCGGGGCCAGGGGCGGCTCGAGGCCCCCTCCGCCTACCGCCCCTGAGGCGCTCGCCCGGCCCCTCTCCCGCCCGCGACGGAGGAGGGACCCTCGGGAATCCCGGCGCCCGCCTCCACCCGGAGCGGCCCTCCCGAGTTTCCTGCATTTCACGGCCCAGCCAGGTCCGGGGGACCCCGCCCGAAGCCGGCGCACCTGCACGAACAGCGGGATGGTGTTGAGTCCTCGGATGACAATCCGGTTGTGCACGTCCCGAGCGAGGATGTGCAGGGCCCCGGTGCAGCCTTCCACGATCTCCTCCATGCGGACCCCCTCCTGCAGGGGAGGCGCGGGCACAGGCGGCCCTGAGCCAGAGCGCAGACCCGACAGACGGACGCAATGTGGGCCGAGCGGGCACGCGCCATGCAGAGGCCACAGGAGCGGCAGGTGGAGGCGTCTCGGGAAGTGTCTGAGGGGTCCCAGAACCAGCCCCCAGGTGCCCGCAGGCATGCAGGTGCCTCTGCTCAGGCCCCGCTGTTGCGGGCCAAGGTGCCAAGTGAGAGAAGCGCACAGAGGGCAGGGGCGGTGCCCGTCAGGCCCTCAGCACACACCGCCTGCTGCGGGAGCCTCTGCTCTGCTGCAGCAGCGACTAAGATGCTATGCAAGACTGTGCTGCCGACAGGCGGGGTTCACGTTGGCAAAACATGAGATACCATTTGTTTTCTGGATTTAAGAAGTTCCAATTCTACTTTTTTTTTGAGACAGGGTCACTTTGTAGTTCGGGCTGGCCCTGAGCTCACTGTGTAGCCCAGACAAGCCTCGAACTCAGCAATCCTCCTGCCTCTGCCTCCCGAGTGCTGGGATGACAGGCCTGAGCCACCACGCCCGGCACAATTCTACTTTTAATGTCTTTTATGAACAGCTTACTTTTTATGAGAACACAAACTCCTTTCTTAAAAAAGGCTTCTGGAAGAAAGGCCCTGCCACACTGCCAGGTCGGGCAGGCAGCCCAGGAAACAGAGGGCGCGAAGCACCAACACAGCCAGCACAACCCCACGTTCTCAGCGTCGGTTGTGGAGGGTTCGTCTGCTTTCTGAAGCAACCTCTTCAGAGAAAACTTCCTGAATCTTGCAATCATGATCGTTTTAAACTGTAAACCACTACTTTGTCAGTACTGGATTCAAGGTCCCTGAAAGTGTTTCCACCACTCAGGGGAGAGGCAGCCGGGCGGGATCTGCGGTGCGCCGTCCCTGGGCAGCACGCCCGCCCGCACGCCCGGCCCCCACGGCTCCGCGCCCGCCACCCTCGCATCCCCTCAAGGCCGGCAGCCCGCCGCGGGGCTGGGAGGCGAGCTCAGCGCTCTCCGAGGCGCACGCACTCTGGGCCACCTACCACGAACTGCTGCTGCGTGCCCCCCATGGACGTGCGGCGCTGGGTGTCCTGGTGTGCGCGCACCAGCAGCTGCACCAGCCGTGGGATGGCACCCTGCTCGCGCAGGGGCGCGTGGTTTGCTGGACAAAGGGCAAGATTGCGAATCAACCCGACCGTAGCCTGAAGACGAGAGGGGAGAATTGGCACACAGCTGAACACAATCTCTGCTTTGCCCGAGTCTCCACTGCCTCGGCGGGTGCGAGGGCAGCGGGGACACACAGGCGTCTCGGGATCCCGGCCGCCAGGCAACCCGCGGGGCCCCGCAGCGCCCGGCCCAGGGCGGGGCGGCCACCTCGGTCACCGCCTGCTCCCCACTCACCTTTATCAGCGGCCAGTGGGACGGCGGGTGCAGGAGCTTCACCACGACCGGGAGGCCGTAGTGCAGGCGGACGGCATTCTGGGCCATCTCTGCCTCCTGGTGCCGGCTGGTCAGGTGACGCAGAGCACAGATGGCCGGCTCGGTGATGTCCTCCCTGTCCCCGGCACGCAGGACGGTGCGCACCAGCGCCTCGATCCCGCCCACCTGGCACACCATCATCTTGTTCTTGTAGTTATTGCAGGTGAGGTTGGACAGGATCCCGGCGGCACAGGTGACCACGTTGATGTCATCGGAGCCCAGCAGCTGGACGAGTGTGCCCAGGAGGCCCTCCATCCCTTCCTGTGGAGGGGCAGGCGTCGGCGAGCCGGCTCGCGCGGGGCCCGGAGCCCAGGCCCGCCGAGGCCTCTGCCTCTTACCTGCTTGGTCGCGGCGTCTGAGAGGTTCCTCAGCGTCCACAGGCAGTTCTGGACGAGGCGCTGGCTCGGGTCCGTCAGGTGCAGCCCCAACGCCTGCATCCCGCCTGCACAGCGGAGCGCGCGTGAGCGGCCTGCGCGGGGGCCCTCCTGTCTGCGGGCCTAGGCTGCTGCCTTGCGCCCCTCGCCCCGACAGCGACCACCCCGGACAGCGACCGCTCCGCTCCCCGGAGCCCTCCCCTTGCAGATAATGGTTCCCATTACTTTTCCTCCTTATCCAATCATTTCCAAAGTATTTACTCAGGACGAGGCCCTGTGCTGAGCTGGAGATACAGGGTGCTAAACAGACATGAAACCGATATATCAAACCGCACGATACGCTACGTGGTGCTGCCGTGCACGCACAGCCACGCAAGGCCACGGGCGCGATCTCAAGCAGGCCACGCGACCACTGCACTGTGCAGGGACATTCGAGCAGCCTCGAAGCGACTGCACAAACCGCAGGGGAAGAGCATGTGCCAGGTGGCACTGGCCACGACTGCCAGGACCGTGGGGGGCAGCCGACAAGCCTGGGGGCGGCGAGTGCTTCATCTCAGGGCAGCATGGCAAGGCCCAGTCGTGAAACACCATCCCGAACGGTCCCAAGGACTGCGCTTTCCACCTCCGGCAAAGCAACCCTGCAGTGAAGCCGACTCGGTCCCGTCCCGGACGAGCTACTCAGTGCAGCGCCCTGCCGCCCCCTCCCCTGGAGTGCTTCCCGGAGGGCTGCGTGCCGCGCTTGTGGGCGCCTCTGCCCAGCACCCCCACTCCCACGGGCGGCCTTCTCCCACACAGTGACTGTGAGCCGGCCGGGCCTCTTCCGGACCCCGGGCCCCGCGCACACTGCTCTCACTCAGCCCCAGGTCCTGTGCACACGACCCTGGCCCCTCCACACGCCCACACTACACCTGTATGAGCCCACCCGGCCTCGGTCCCTGAACCCCGCGACACGCCCTCCCCGCAGTCTCCCGGCCCCCAAGTCATGTCCGCACACCTGCGTCTTAAGCCACGCCAACAGCGCCACGGGCCCCACGACGCCGGCCTCCTTTCTCCCCACCACACGCCACCCTTGGGTGCTGCTGCCCCCCCCAGGACTTCCTTCAGAGGTGTCAGCATCCATCATCAGCCCTGTCTCCCTGGCCACGCACGCTCTCGCTCCCCAAACGGGAACCTCCCGAAAGTCTGGCCCTTCGAGTGGCTGCTCCTGTGACCTCCCCAGCCCGAGCGACACCAGGCCGGGGCTCAGCCGCAGCCGAGCCTCTCGGTGCATCCTCAGGCACCGCTGCGAGGAGCTTTGCCTCCCTGCGCCTCTGGTTCCAAACGGCAAGCAAGCACCAGTGTGTTCAGGACAGACAAAGCAACCCTTCAAAGTAGCGTGGGCCCTCCAGCCAAGACCCCCAGGGCTTCCAATCTTCGGTGTTTCCAGCTACATGCAGACCTTGTCGTTTCAAGTAGTTTATCTCAGTAAAGAGCAAACACTGGAGATTCTGACTGTGCAAGTAACCTGTACTTTTTTTAATTTTTATTTTTTGGCAGTACTGGGACTGAACTCAGAACTTTGCACTTACCAGGCAGGCATGGTGCCACTGGGCTAAATCTTCAGCACAGTAATAATCTGTGCTTTGAAATAAGCACTACAGGTATTTCTGGAATAGTCGCCCAAGCTGACGCGCTCCTGTCCTGTATGAACCTGGCCACACCAGACTGCCCCGCAGACGGCCACACGGTCGGCAGACCCTCAAGGTGGCCCGCCCTCTTCTCCCCGTGCTGCTCCAGCAGCCTTCCCTGCCAGTGCTGCGCAGCCCTCTTCGGCGGCGGGCAGGCCTGGCCTCGGGCAGCCAGATGCCAGCGCACACGGCAGGGAGCCCGGTGTCGACATGCAGCAACACTGACCACCCCGTGCAAGCTGCTAAGGGGAAAACAACGCAGAGAGAACAGAAAACACTGTCTTCCACATCAGACCATCTCCTCACTGAGAAGCAGAATGCCAACACCAGAAAATCCTTGTAAGTACTTCGCAAATAAGAAAACCACGGTATTAAAATCTGTCGTAATGTGCGCTATTCCCAGGCTTGTCGGCAAAGGTCAAGTTAACCTTGGCGTCCCCTGAAGGGGCAAAGCCGCGAGATCATCCCTCGACATCAGCTTCTGGGAGTAACAGAGTGACCCTGGGTGCCCCTGGCTGTGGCTGGACTGGCTGGTGAAGCCGTGCCCTCCTCCTCCGGCCGCAGGGCAGCGCGCGGGCCGCCACACACTCACCGGCTTCCACAATGGCCGGCTTGTTACTGGAGCAGACGGACAGCACCTTCAGCACCCTGCTCGTGGTCCACAGCAGCTTCTCGTAAGTGTAGGTCCTCATTATGTTCACAAGAGCCTGGGGCCCGCCGCTGGCGAGGATGATCAGCTGGAGGGAGGCGGCACGGTTACTCAGGGGTCTGCAGCACAGGCCCAGGCGGGAAAAGCCGACTGCTGCTGCTGCTGATCCCCAAGAGCCCAGCCGGCCGACGGCTGGACAGCACCGCTCGAGCAGCCGCGCCGGCCCCTCCCGCCAACCCGCCGCGCCAGCCCACCGCTCCCGGTGCCCATCTCGGGCAGGTGCCCAGCCCAGGCTTCCCCCGCCACAGGCTCAAAAGCACAGGCTGCCCCAGGGCCGCGCCAAGGCAGAGGCACCCAACCCTGCAAGCGCCCCGGTCTCAGAGGACACTCGGGGTCTCTGGTACACCGTGAAGTCCACGGAAAGAACAATTCTCACCTTGCTTTCCTGATTGCCATAAGCTAAAATCTGAAGGCAGTCTGTTGTAATAGCCAAGAACTTAACATTCGTCTTATTGAGCAACGCGACCATTTTCTGTAAGCCGCCAGCTAAACGCACTGCCATTTTAGCTCCTTCTTGATGCAGTAAAAGGTTGTGCAGAGTTGTGATGGCGTAAAACAGCACCGAGTCCACCGGGGAGCTGCGCAGGAGAAGCGCCTCGTCAGAACCCGGTGGGCGCCCCTCCCGGCGCGCACCCCGTGCCGCATGCCCTTACCCCAGCATCTTCACCAGCGCGGGGATGCCGCCGGACTTGAAGATGGCCAGCAGGCCCTCGCGGTGGTGGGAGAGGTTGTGCAAGGTGCCGGCGGTGCAGCGCGCCGTCTCCACGTCGCTCGTGTTCTGCATGGTGCGCACGATGGCGGACACCATCTGCGGCGAGCGCATGATGGCGTGTCGGGAGGCCTCCTTCTTGGACAGCTGGTGGACCATCACCGCGGCCTTGTTGACCACCACCTGGGCACAGGAGCGGACGGCAGGAGTCCGGCGGCCGGGAAGGCGCCGGCCCAGCCCCACAACCCGAGAGCTGGCCACGCCGCGCCACGGCTTACCTGGTCCTCATCGTTGAGCAGCTTTGTGAGCTCGGGGATGGCACGGGTGGCGAGCTCCGCGTCGTCCTGGTAGTTGATCAGGTTCACGACGGCGTGCTTCAGCATCTGGGACGGCTCGGCCAGGCGCTGCACGTTGGTGGGGTGCGCAGCGTCGAACTGCGTGGACGGGATCTGCATGCCCTCGTCCAGCGTCTCCGGGAACATGGCAGCGCGCACCCGCTGGGCACGCGTCATGGCGTACTGCCCGTCGATGTCTGGGAAGCCAAGCGAGCGCTCAGGCGGCGCCCCGAGGCGGTCGCCGCCCCCAGGCCCCCGGGGCACGGGTACTCTACCGGCCACTTGCTCCTGGGTGAAGGGCTGGGAGAAGCCCTGCTCCCACTCGTACAGGACCTGCGAGGTGTCCACGTCCTCCTCCTCGGGGTTGCCCTTGCCGCTCAGGGAAGGCGCCGTGGTGGTGGCCCCGGAGTGGATGCCGGAGTCCAGGTACGACTGCTGCTGCCAGTGGCTGACGGCCGCCTTCCTGTCCGGCTCCATGGCCATGTCCAGCTCCATCAAGTCAGCTGCAAAGCGAAACCGTGTTCCTGTGAGGACGCTGACAAGGGCCCCTTAATTTAAAAAATGAAATCAGTGATCTGACCCAGTGAACACTGCGAGAAAGTCGGTCAGATACGAAAGACGGCGGGCAAAGCGGAGTGGCAGGAGGCCGCTCGGCGAGGCTCTGCGCTCGGGCTCCTGGCGTTACTCACTCGGCGCCGCGGGGCACGGCCGGCTCCAGGGCACCGTCCGCACTAGACTCCTGCCGGTGGCTTGTTTGCTATTTCCAAGCCATGAGGAGAAGTGAGCGGAAATGGAGCAAAGGGCGGCCTGACAAGTAAGCAGGGAGAGAGGGAAGCGGGACGCTGAGCCAGACGGGGTGACGGCCACAAAGCAGAGCCCCGCCCAGCGGAAGCCAGGGAC
Source organism: Thryonomys swinderianus (assembly GCA_004025085.1). Taxonomy (NCBI): domain Eukaryota; kingdom Metazoa; phylum Chordata; class Mammalia; order Rodentia; family Thryonomyidae; genus Thryonomys; species Thryonomys swinderianus. The sequence goes on along the minus strand of PVIC010017455.1, from coordinate 11,714 downwards.
ACCAACCTTGAGCAGCCATTGTCCACGCGGGCTCTCAAAGCGGCTGGGCACGCTTCTCCAGGCAGCCTGGAAGAGGTCAACTCAAAGTCACTGAGCCTGACACTTCACTCGACTGCGTCCCTAAGGCACCAGGGTGCGTGCGGTGCCCACCAAGTAGCCAGTCTACCGCGACAGTGAGCCAGGCCCCAGGAGGTCTCCAGAGGGCCCGAGCTCGGCTCTGGGCCCGGCTACTGAGGGCTCTGTCCAGCGGGGCAGCCTCTCAGCAGACAGGCGAGAACCGCAGATGCTCACAATGCTATAAGCAAGCAGAGAAGCTCTAGTGACAGCTGCGGACGGGAAGTATTTCTAGAAAATCAACTGCTCTTTTATTTATTTTTTTTTAAGACAGGGTCTTGCTTTGTAGTTCAGATTGGACCTGAACTCACTATGTAGCCCAGGCAAACCTTGAACTCACAGCAACCCTCCTACTTCTGCCTCCCGAGTGCTGGGATGACAAGCGTGAGCCACCACACCCAGCACTGTTGTATGTGATTACCGGGGATCAAACATGGGATCTTGCTTGAGCTTGCAAAACAGGTGCTGGAACCAATGAACTAAATCTCCCTCCCTGCTCTTTGAATTCTAAAGGCTTCTCTTCAATATTTCTTACTGAAAAAACCCATAAATTCCTTTTGGACAATATAAGTCCAGTCACATTTTTTTAAACACTATGCTTTCATTAACCTACCAAATTGCTTCCAACTATAATGCAGTACCAACCAAAATACTTTAATAAGGCAGATTTGATGACTGAATTGAGAACCTAACATTACTTTTCAGATGAAAGTTGTGGCACAGAGTACTTCTATTAATAAAATTTAAGTTTATGTCTACAGTAATATAGATAATATATAAGCATCACCAACTGAGATGCTATGATCATTATAAAAAATCCTGTCATATATAAAAATATTTTAGCATGGAAATTTATGTTTGGGCTTCATTTTGCAGTATCTGTGAACGAATACATCACACAGGAACTATCTGGAAATGAGAACAAGGTGTGAAGACTTGGCGTAGGGTTAAGTGTGAGCTGAGTTTTCTGCTAAGGCACAAAGGAGTTTAAATGTTTAATGAAGTTGGAAACCTCACGCTCATGTTCTGTTTTCTCCACGTAAAGGAAGCACACTGATTATTCCTGAAATCACACTTCTAATGCTGGTTTTGTAAGAACAAAGATCGTCAGATACTTAACAGCTGACTGAGCTGGGGATCAGTTTCAAGGTCACAGCAGAAACACATTTTTTGTGTAAGGCAGAATGCACAACAGGAAGCACTAGCAGCGGTGACTTGTGCCCTCAGGAATCTTACACATGAAGATAATGTCTAAGCAGGGTGAGGTGGGTCACGTCCTCACTCAGCAGGTCATGTGCAGCACAGGGACACGTGCTCGGGTGCATGGACCGCACACGTACCGCACTGGGCAGTGCCTGTTGCACAGCGCCACCTTTTGTCACTCAGCCCACGGCAGGCAGCGTAACCACTCTCCGACCAGGCTGGCTCCCGGGGGACTCTGGGGAAAGGAAACTCAAGTGTGCTCGACACTGAGCTCCTTGGGGCAACACCGCAGACACCAAGGAGCAGCCATGGCCGGGGCCGTGTCACACACAGCTTCAAGGGAAGTACACAGTACTATCTCCTTGGGATCAAAGCCAAAATATTTTGGCCATGGTGCTGGATAAAGTATGAGCTGGTAACCTGAGCGTATTTTTTTTTTTTTTTGAGACAGGGTCTCCCTTTGTAGATCAGGCTGGCCCTGAGCTCACTATGTAGCCCAGGCAAGCCTCGAACTCAGCAATCCTCCTGCTTCTGCCTCCCAAGTGCTGGGATGACAGGCCTGAGCCACCACGCCGGCACTGTGGTGTATGGTATTGATGGCTGGTGGGTGTGAGTCACCACACCCAGCATTGTATGTGATTACTGGGGATCGAACTCAGGACCTTGCGTTTGCATGGCAAGCGCCGGAACCACTGAGCTAAGTCTCCAGCCCTGAGCATATTTTATAGGGAAAAAAAAAATCTACGCTTCTAATTTGCAATATCCATTTGTATGCCAGGGTCTTTGCAACACTTCAAATGTGTCTCTGCCATGCTGAGGCTCCTCAAGTGGTAGCAGCGGCAGAGAGCAGGGGTCTGCACGGGCAGGGGCAGACTCACCCGGCACTGTTCTACAGACAGACCCAAGCACGTAAGATCTGAGCGGCATTCACTGAAGACACTGAGGAGACTGTTCCGAGACAACACCCCCCCCCACCCCCCGCCCCTGGCCTGGATGCGCCCTGACAGTCACACTCAGCCCAGTGCCAGGTCTCACAACCCTACCAGGAAAACCTCCCACGCAAAAGGAAAAATATTCAAGAAACACAACAGAAAACTAACTCCACAGAAACAGACGAAATGTTAAACACTGGGGTAGTGTGGAGAGAGAAATGAATATTGCCATAAAGGTTAGAGAAAATAAAAATTAAAAGTTCAGGGCAGGAGACTTAGCTCAGTGGTCCCGGCACCAGCCTAGCAAGTGTACAAGGTTCTGAGTTTGATCCCTGGTAACCACATACAACAATACTGAACATGGTGACTCACGCCCATCAGCAATCAGTACCACATAACACAATGCCAGGCATAGTGGCTCACGCCTATAATCCCAACACTCAGGAGGCAGAGGCAGGAGGACTGCTGAGTTCTAAGCTACATAGTGAGCTCAGGGCCAGCCTGAACTACAAAGTGAGATCTGTCTCAAAAAAAAAAGAAAAAGAAGAAAAAAAGAAGAAAAAGTTCAATAGAGACCAAGTTCACTCCCTTAGAATACAAAGGGAAAAGACAAAGACACAAAATACTAACTTCTCCAGTCTGAACGCTCAAATTTTTTCTCCTTTTTTGACAGTACAGCTGTTAGCCTGAGATATGCAGATACATGCTGCACATACGTGCATTAATTAAGCACAGTAGGCCAGCTGAATATTTTGGAATATTGTTTACTATTTAATTAACTGTAGCAGTATCTTTGCACTTATTTACTGTTAGCCTTGCCAGTGTGTGACTCACACCCTCTTTGGGCAATGACGCACTCCTAAAATAGGTCAAGACCATCTTTGACTCCATCTCCATTATTACAAAAAGCAGACACTTCCTTATTCTCCAGTCTGCAGCTGCTGCTAAGTATATGCAACTGAGCCTTGCTTCTACTACTCATGTACTGAACAGAACAGGCTTCATCGGCACACACATCTTTATCATCACTTTATGGAATTTATACGGAGTAAAATTATGCTTTCTTTGGTTTCTGCAGTCCAAGGCCACAGAAACCGTGGCCCCAGCTGCCCCCGCTGTCCCGCCGTGCGGTGGCCTGGGGTGGCCAGGGAAAGGCAGCAAGCACAGCTCCATGCGCTCAGTGGTGTGCTTTTTTCCTTGTTAAAAATTAAATATGATAAAACTGCCTGAACTGCAAAATGTTAAACTGGGTGACAAACCCATGGATTTACTTTTTAATTATTACATTACTTTGTCTATTCTGTTTAGCAAAAATTACAAATAAGAGAATGGTTATTATCACTGTTTCAGATAAAACCCAAACAAGATTTTAAGATAAAACCTCTATATTTTAATAATTTAAAACAAAATAGCACTATCAAGAAGTAATAGCACTTTTATATAGGGTGTGGGTATATCAGCTAAACTTTATTGACTCGAGTCTCAAGGGCAAGAATAAACTGTCCCCACCTTTGAGGAAGCAGCAGCCCCAACAGCTAAGCCGGCTGCAAATCTGTTTTAGGGAAAACCTGTTGCTTCTAGGTTCACAGGAGGGCTTTAAACTGTGGGACAGCAGCCAGCACTTCAGAGGCCCTTAAAGATCACACCTGAGGCGACAAACAGGGCGCTGCAAGAATACGTGGAGAGAGGCCTGGTTTCTGGCTAGAGCTACTCAGTCCTGTATGTAAACGCCGTTTTTCTCTAATAGCTTTATAAATTCAACGCACTCCCAACAAAACCCCAGTAAAATTTCTTCAGGACTGAAACATTATTCCCAAATTCAGTTGGAAGGAAAGGGTAAGGGCAATAAAGAAGAAATCCTGAAATACCTGTGAGAAAGGACTAGTTCTGTACTGACACTACATAACTAACCAACTGCCCAGCAATTTAAGTATAATGCACTTTTAGGAAAGGAACAGATAAGACGATGTAGTAATCAAAAGACAGTTCAGTCATCTGTAATACACAAAAATGGGACAGACATTTTAAAACTGCAGAGAAAGGTCAAAAAGCAGCATTTCAAACAAAAAAACAGTGAGCAGTAATACACACGAAAGCCCTTTAACCCCTTACCTTTCGCGTATCAGACCGTGCGGTGAGTGAAGTGCTAACACCTGCAGCCGAGGCGGATGCTTTAAATGGGCAGAAACTTTCTATCACTAAACTAAGACAAACCTTGTCACATAACGAGTCCAGTTTTGTTAACAGAAATGTATTCTGCAGGAAATTCACATACTGCTACTGTAAGATTTGTGCAGCGCGATTTTAACAGAGAAAATGTGCTTATCACCCGAGCGTCCGCCGACAGAGGACCGAATAAGTCACGCCACAGACACACTCCGCGTCAGTGCCCCCTGCCGCTGGCTGCGCAGTCGCCTCGCACGCACGTCCAGCCCGCCTCTCACTCGGGCAGAGCGCCGCGCGGCGGAAACAGGGCCGCGCTGAGGAGAACCCGGGGCAGAGCAGGCCCCGCCGTCCGCAGCGTGGAGCGGAGGCACGGAGGCCTGCACACAGCCTCCAGGGCCGAGGCGGGAGGCTCCGAGCGAGGAAGCCTCGCCCAGGCTTGGTGAGGCCACCAGCCTAACTCGGAGGGAGGGCCACTGGCAAGGGCAGGCGGGGACCAACCCTGAACTGGCCAGTCAATAGTTAAGTTCCCCGGAAAGCCCCCCAAGCAACAGGGTCTGAGGGGGCCTGCTGAGGCTGTGGCACCGCTGGGCGGGGGTTACCCCAGTTGGCTGAGGCCTGCAGGCCCGGCCCACCCCGCCCACAGCCCACAGCGTTCACTCCAGCGCTGCTGGGGGAGGGGCGACTACGAGATAAAGGCCAAGCAAAGTAGGGAGACAGGTCAGAGGTCGCTGTGGTGCAGCTGAGAGGAGCCAGCAGGCTGTGGCCACTCAAAGAATGACAAAGATCGGGCCGGAGATTTAGCTCAGTGGTTCCGGCGCCTGCCTCGCAAGTGCAAGGTCCCGAGTTCGATCCCAGTAACCACATAGAATGCTGGGGGTAGTGACTCACGCCTGTCATCCCAGCCCTCGGGAGGCAGAGGCAGGAGGATTGCTGAGTTCCAGGCTTGCCTGGGCTACATAGTGAGCTCAGAGCCAGCCTGAACTACAAAGCGAGACCCTGTCTCAAAAAAAAAAAAGAATGAAAAAGATTTATGCAGAAAAATGTTCAACACATATCAAGCATGCAAACACATAGGCTTTGCATGTCTGCAGAACCAAATAAATAACACTACGGAGAACGCTACCTGTCCAAGAAGGTACCTTGTATCATTTAGTTCTATTACATACATATTAGCCAAACACTGAAATACAGCATTAAGGAAGTGTTTTTGAAGCATAAAAGTTAAGCAGCCTGTAAAACAGGCTTTAACCAAACAACTTGGAACCTACTCAGCCAATCATCTTCCCTCAAAGGTTAAAAAAAAAAAATCGCTAAAAATAAAATTTTAAAAGATAAATTCTTTGGAAACATGTCTTCTAAAACAAGAGGAAAAAAATAAAAAATTTTCATATTTAAGCAAATGTCATTTTATTATATCAACTCATTTCCTGCATTTAGCAATTTAATAAACATCCCTAACTCTTGTTCTATTAAAGTGGCAGAATTCTAACACACATATTTGTACTAAAGCATGTCAGATTTCTGACTAGGACACTTACAGGTTCTTAAAAGTATCCTTACAGTGGAACCCTAGAGTACTACTTGTGCAACCCCTAATTCTGCACTGGACATACTAGTAAGGTGGCTCCATTAACTTCCTAGGAACTTCAACTCCAAGCCTAAAATGTTGGCCTGAGTCTTTCCGCCAACCTACTGAAGCAGCCTCTCTCCCCACGACCGGGGAGGCTGATGGGCAGCACAGCTCAGACGGCACGCGAGGCTCAGACCCAGGCTCGCCCGGAGCTTCATCACGCGCCCTACCCGACCTCCACTGCTAAGTTAGGGCCTTGGGGTTCATCACTTTACATAAGGTATCCTATATAATACGAACACTACAGTGACCCTGCCAAAAAATCAATCTAGCATTTCTAACATTTGAGTCACCAGACATGCTATCCTCTGTGTGCTCACGTCTGCAGCACTAGACGCCAAGGAAATGGAAACTATACCTTACAAACGTGTGCAGATGCCGGAGAACAGCGGGTCTTGAGGGCTCCAGTGATCTAACGTCCTGCTCAAGTCCCCTCCACTTGTCCCGAGGCTCCTGCCCTACGAAACCCACACTCTAAGCCTCATTATTTGTCCCGTCTCCAAAGTGCTTGGTATATGTGATACTCTTCAATAGTTGATAGACTGTATGTTCCCAATAAAAAACAAAATGCTCAAAAAGTAGGTAACTTATGGGCCGGAGATTTAGCTCAGTGGTTCCAGCGTCTGCCTCGCAAGCGCAAGGTCCTGAGTTCGATCCTAGTAACCACACAGAATGCTGGGCGTGGTGACTCACGCCCACCAGCCATCAATACCACATGCCACAATGCCAGGCGTGCTGGCTCACGCCTGTCATCCCAGCACTCAGAGGCAGAGACAGGAGGATTGCTGAGTTTGCGGCAGCTTGCCCGGGCTACACAGCGAGCTCAGGGCCAGCCTGAACTATAAAGCAAGACCCTGTCTCAAAAAAAAAAGTAGGTAACTTACATATATCATCATGGAGAGGCTTAAAATAGCTCATAATAATTATATTACATATAACCTAAGAGATTTTTTTTTGGTGACAGGGTCTCGCTTTGTAGTTCGGGCTGGCTCTGGGCTCACTATGTAGCCCAGGCAAGCCTCAGACTCAGCAATCCTCCTGTCTCTGCCTCCCAAGTGCTGGGATGACAGGCATGAGCCACCACGCCCGGCACTGTGGTATGTGGTACTGATGGCTGGTGGGTGTAAGTCTCCACGCCCAGCATTGTATGTGGTTACGGGATCGAACTCAGGGCCTTGCGCTTGTGAGGCAGGCGCCGGAACCACTGAGCTAACCCTCCGGCCCCATCTAAGAGATTTTGAACCATAAAGGATTCATTTATGAAGAATGTATAAGGTATCATCAAAATATACAATGAGCATTTAAAGTTTAAAAACGGTACTAAAAGACACGTTGCCGTTAATCGTTCTCAAGATCCGCTCCGAACACGCAGCCTGTTCTCTGTCACTCTGAAGCAGCCCTGGACGCCCTTTCACGTCCTGAAGCAGTGAGGCGACGCATGCTGCTGCCAGGCGCCATCCACAGACACACGACGCTGTGTCTTCATCCATCCTATTCGCCAGATCGGGCACCATGTGGTTTCCGCCTCTTCCCCAAGAGCACCGTGAACACTCTGAGTCACCCTACGACATCAAGGCAGCCATAATAGGGCAACTAAAGATACTCACGAAAGAGCACGGCCCGAGCTGCTTCAGCACAAGAACTAATGGGATATGTTCAGCTCAAGGGGAATACTGAGGGGAATAAATGGAAATATGTCCTTTACTGTTTTTAAAAAACATAAGGATTCAGGGCTGGAGATTTAGCTCAGTGGTTCCAGCGCCTGCCTAGCAAGCACAAGGTCCCTGGTTCAATCCCTGGTAACCACATACAACAGTACCAGGCATGGTGGCTCACACCTGTCATCTCAGCACTTGGGAGGCAGAGGCAGGAGACTGCTGAGTTTGAGGCTTGCCTGGGCACCATAGTGAACTCAGGGCCAGCCTGAACTACAAAGCGAGACCCTGTCTCAAAAAACAATAAACAAAAAAACACCACATAAGGATTCAAGTGTTTTTTTTCAATCACACTTCATATTATATCCAGAAGAGAGGTGAGCAAAATTTTTCTGTAATGTCCCAGATGGTAGAGATTTTAGGTTTTGTGGGGATCTCTGCCACTGTATGACTGCGATAAAGAGATCATGCTGCTGAGGGTGGCTGTATTCCAACAGAGCTTCACCCAGGAAACAAATCTCATATTCCCATCACATGTCAAGAGACATACTACATGCCATTTGTTTTCAGCCATTTAAGGGTAAAAATCACTGTGAGTTCACAGTGTGCCACCTCTCATCTTACTTCACATTCACTGAGAACAAAGGTACCTGGATTTACACTTCACTTACACACCTGATTCCCACCGTGAAGACCTGAGCAGAAAGGACTGTAAGCAGCTTAATACATTACTAAAAGACTTCACAAAGTTTCCCCTAAGTACCTTCAAAAGCAGATTACGCAGTGAGCTGGAGATTTAGCTCAGTGGTTCCGGCATCTGCCTAGCAAGTGCAAAGTCTTGAGTTTGATCCTGGTAACCACATACAACAATATTGGGTGTGGTGACTCACACCCACCAGCAATCAGTATTACATACCACAGTGCTGTCATCCCAGCACTCAGGAGGCAGAGGCAGGAGGATTGCTGAGTTTGAGGCTTGCCTGGGCTACCTCGTGAGCTCAGGGCCAGCCTGAATTACAAAGTGGGACCCTGTCTCAGAAAAAAAAAAAAAAAAAAAAGACTACAGTGGAAAACACGAAATTGAAACAAACTCCACACGTACACTGTATCAAGACAGCTCATGTGTGAAAGGTGGGTCAGTAATCAAGACCAGGAGGTGAAGATCAGTGTAGATTATTCCAGGATATGTGACAGATGACCAGGCTGTTCTGTGCCACCAGGGCTGGTGTGGGGGTCTTGGTATTACACAGTATTTTCTAGGTGACACAGGCGGTCAATGCTGCCATGCTACCCTAAAGAATATAGCAGTAGAGAAACCATCATGTAGTCTGAATCCTGTGAGTAACAGTGCTCTGGCCTTAGAGGAGGGGGGTGGCACGCACGAGTAATCCCAGCATTTGGAAAGCTGAGGCAGCAGAATCACCTCGAGTTTAAGGCCAGTTTGTACAACGACATGCTGTCTCACAAAAACCAAACCAAACCAAACACAACTCAACCCTGAATCTTGACTTGGAAGTATGACTCGGCATCATCAGCACCTGAATCTGTTCATTAAGGCCACAGAAGGCCAGGAAGTTAGCTCAAGGAGCACCACGCCTACCTTGGAAGCACAAGGGCCCAAAGTCAATCCCCAGTACCACAGACACAAAAACGTAGCCTACAGCGACACCACCCTGAACGTGCCCCATCCCATCTGATCTACGAAACTAAGCAGAGGTAGGCCTGGTCAGGATCTGGAAGGAGAGACAACAGAACAGACCCTTACCTCATCTTGAGCCAACTCCCATTTCCAGGCATGTAACTTTGGCCTTTGATGTCAGTCTCACAATTAACATCTCCTAGTACATGGGAAGACTACTACAGAAAAGTGTGGATCAACTAGGAAGATTTTATGTTCTGCTTTTTTTTGTTATTTCAATACAAAGAATTTCAAGGAGTAACCCCTAATCTTTGTTCTACTGTGGGTCCCAAAATACAATAAATGAGTCCTAACCTGAAGTCACACACAAATACCCCATCCAAAACACTTTTTCTCCCCTCAATGTGACAAAGGGTGACGTCATCACCAGGGATTTGTTTGTTACTATTCCGAAGAAAAGTTTTCCTGTGTTAACCTTATCTACTCAACAGTTTCAGGGTACAGCCACACTAATGGCGTAAATGCTACATACAGACTCCACTTATCTATCAGTCAGATACAATAAAACTGAACAGATATGGTCTTAGTCAGACTCTTGAGAGGGACAGACAAGTGAATAAACAATTACGAAGCGTAACAAGTAACACGTGCGAGCAGGGGACACGCATATCCAATCACAGGCAGGGACTCTGGGCACAGCTCGCCCGAGTGTCAAGGGTCACCTCCTGCTGATCCTTGGAGCAGAGGTGGCCCTTGGGGGTGGAGCAGGGGCGGCCAGCAGGGACAAGCCAAGTGCAAAAGCTCGGAGTACTAGAGGAACCTGGCACTTTTAATTAAGGGGCACTCTGGCTACACAGACCAGGAGGGCAACCGCTGCGGGGGAGCACCAGGGACCTAAGTAGCTAGACTAGAGCACGCTTCTGAGGCCTCTGGAAACAACTGGCGCCTTTGGTGAACTAGACAACAGCAGATGAGAGAAATGCTAGAGGAAGTAAAGACGACTCCTGGGTGTCTAGTTTGAGCAATTAGGTCCAATATTAGTGTTTCTAAAACTGCAGCCTGGTACAACAGCCACCAGTCGCATGTGGCTATTTACATTTAAATGCAGTACCAAAGTTAAGTTCTGCAGTCACAGCCACATTTTAAGTGCTCAATACCACATGCCACTGGAGGCTCCCTGCAGGGGAGCAGACACAGAACACGCACAGCCCTAGACCACTGCTCCCCCAGAAGGGCCACACATGAGTCAGGCTGGCTTCTCGGCGCCACACGTCCAGTGACTCAGCAAGACTAACACAGCCACCTACCTACTCGATGGTCAGCGTGGAGGTCCAGCAGGGAAGAGCAAGAGCCCATCACTGGAAATCGCAGCCCGTAAGAGCTGGAAAGGACCCAAAGAGGAGCCAGGTACTAAATCAATGAGCAAGGCCTCGTGGTACAGGGCGGAGGAAGGGAGGAGGAGTTCCATGGGGATGTGGAGTGGAGCCAGCCCAGCGATGCCCGCGCCCTCAGAGGGAGGGGGCAACAGGGCCGGGGGCCGGCGCCGAGCCTCCAGATCGGTCCTGCACAGGAGCTACTCTGGGACCTGCTGCTTCCCTGAAAGGGACACAGCTGTAGGCAAGGAAACCGGCTAGGCCCTCCACAGTAATCCCAGGAAGTTGGCACGGCTACGCGTGGACATGGTTAGACTGTGAATGTATTTTGAAAGGAAAGCAGACAGGACTTGCAGGAGGCTGAGAATGGGCACAACGGAAAGACAAGTGAACAACTGCCAGGTGTGGATCTAGACTGGCCAGCCAGCCACTTCTGGGAACCGCTCAAGGAAACCAATTGGGGGAAACTGGGAGGGCAGTCTTCATTTATCAAGACGTGAGCCTTCCATGACCTTTAAAAATTAGCAGAACATGAGAATCTAGAATTCAAAATGTAAACCCAGGCTAAAAATGCAAATTTAGATGTCATCAACAAACAAATATATTATCTATCTAGATCTGGACTGAGTATGAACAATGAAAAAAGTCCAAGGACTCCTTCAATTCAACTCAGCCACTCCCACAGTGAGGTCGGCTTTGACGGGAAAGGCAGAGGGAACACAAGGTTCAGGGAATAGCACCGACTGGACCGAGCGCTACAAACGGGCTCAGCGAGAAGAGGCCGCAAAGTCGTAACAGGGTAAGGGCTCAAGAGCACGTGAGCAACTGTGTGAAGTTTCTGCCTTAAAGGGGAGCTCGCCGGGGGACGGGAAGAAGAAACGTGGAGCAGAAAGCATGGTATTAAGTGAGGTCAAGTGCAAGTCTGTGCACTAGAGAAAACGCCAGGAGAGAAGGAAACACCCAGGGTGCAGGTGCAGGAGCAAGGAGAAAGCCAGAGGCCTC
>PVIC010017454.1:9018-32826 GCA_004025085.1 Thryonomys swinderianus | reverse complement strand
ATCCATAAATAAAATAAATAAGATTATAAATAAAACTGGTTTTATGAAATTCTGTTCTATACATAGGGCCCTTTGAGAATGTAAAGCTTTGTTAATTGATTTCATGTGAAAGATCTGCAAATAATTACTGAGATGGAGACTGAAAGAATGACTTGGAAAAACTGAGGAACTATTTTAACTACCCAATCCTTTTTTTTTTGAGACAGGGTCTCGCTTTGTAGTTCAGGCTGGCCCTCAGCTCACTATAGCCCAGGCAAACCTTGAACTCAGCAATCCTCCTGCCTCTGCCTCCCAAGTGCTGGAATTACAGGCATGAGCCACCACACATGGCACTGTGGTATGTGGTGTTGACTGCTGGTGGGCGTGAGTCACCACACCCAACACTGTATGTGGTTACCGGGGATTGAACTCAGGACCTTGTGCTTGCGAGGCAGGCGCCGGAACCACTGAGCTAAATCTCCAGCCCTTAACTACCCAATCTTTAATCACCAAATCAAATCCATACACCTGCCATTAGTTTTGCATTTGAATTCTCTTTTTTGGTGAGTGCTTGTGTGGATTTTTTTCTCTAGAACCGTAATCTCTCCACCTTGCCAAGACTCTTTAGTCTACTTCTCACATGCAGTGTTCCTCTTGAGACCTTCCATTATCTAATGACTGGTTGAATGACACTGATTCATGGGGAAAAACAACTGTTTTAATTTAGATGCCTATTTTATAACATGTTTCCTTTTTATCAGAATCCCAGTCACTTTTCTTCATACTGTCCACGTCCATGGTTCCTTTTCTACCTACCACAAGGCAAAATGGAATAGTTGTACTAGCTGGTTATTTGGAGGGAAACTTTACCGGCTGCTCTTCCTGCTCTACATATTAAATTTTACATTTATTTACATAGACAATATTTTATATACAGACTTTTATTCTTTATTTCCCTCTCCTAACACATTAAATCCTTCAGTGGTGGGATTTTTCCCCATCTGATTACATGGTGCTGAGAAAAATTCCTCATAAGAGATAAGCGATAACAGCATGGCCACACAGCGAAGCTCGCAGAACATTTGCCAACTGATTGAATATACATATCTGTCACGTTAGTGATGCGATGTATGGGCCAGCAGAAATGAAGCAAGCACCGTCAGGAAAGGAAGGCATGGGCCAGTGAATGAGATATCTGAGGATTTTTTAAGCTCCTTGACAATGGATAGTACGACACCTTCCAAGGGATGTAAAACCCTAGAAAATAAGGAACTCAGCTGGTGGCAGTGAGTGCGTTTGTCAGGGCACCATGACAGAAGCACAGAAAAAGGTTAAACATCCGTGATAGGGCAAAGGAATAGGCACGTGGGAAATGTAGAAGTGAAGTCAATTTACACAGCTTCACCTTCCAGTTTGGAAGTTTGGTTTGAGAATAACTTCTGAATTTCTTGTCCCAAATCTGTTTGTTTACAGACTTGGGAAAGAAATAGATGAGGAAAAGGTTACCAATCAACAATGAAGATGTCAATTTGCCCTGCAGTTACTTGCAATTTGGAGCAATTCCAAACAAAAGCAGCAAATTCAAAGATCCCTTCCCGTTTATTTTGTTCTTTCACTTTAAAAATACCAATTACAAGTGATTGAGGAAAAACATTTTCATGGTATTTCCCCAGACTTGATTGAGTTACAGTTCTGCAGACAATCTCATGGGCTCCAGCCTGGTACATTTAGAGGATATTAAGTTTGAATTTCATGCCTGTGTTTGCTATTATACGAAGGTTCTGTGATGTTTACTGCATTCCAGTTTTGATACAAATTGTAGTGAGACAAAGTCAATCAACAGTTTTTGGTAGCTCTTCAAGTTGTGACTTGTCTACATTTAGGAGATAGCAGCAATTTTTGGTAATTTAAAAATCTGATGCAACACCCAGCTGGATGTCAAGGACACTGAAGGTATTTTTAAACATACACTTTGACCTCTTGAACTTCCAGTAATTGATTTAATGTGCACTACACACTTTCTGGTAGATGCTGTTACCAGGTGGAAGATTTTAATAAGGGACTGACATGAAGTGCATGAATTAACGGGCTTAACAAAATGCACTCAAAATCTTTAAATGTGAAAATCTAGTTAAGGATAAAATAGTATTATATGCCTATTAAACACAGTTTAATAATATTTCTGAACTTTAAATTCAAGCACATACTAATATAATAGTAAACCATATGCTTTTAAACTCTGTTTATCATCTAAGAGGAGAAAAATTCATGCCTAAGGAATGTAAAAAACTTAGCTATTACAAAAGTTTGTGGACTTCCAGAATATCTAAGTATAAAAAACAGACCCAAAATAAGTATGTGGTATTAAAATATCAAGAAGTTAGGAGATTTTTGAGAAAAATGATAAAATGTCTCTTACAAATGAGTTGCAATACAAACAAAAGAGATCTTAAGGAACCAGTGACTTTCTGGAATGAGTATTTCTCCTCTCTCTCTTTTTTTTTTTTCCTTTGCAGTACTGAGGATTGAACTTGGGCCCTTGTGTTTCCAAAGTAGGTGTGGTACTGCTTGAGTTAAATGCCTGGGTATTCTCTTTTTGATAGTTCTCTTAACATCTTAATATCATAACCTACAAATATTTCATCTATCTATCTATCTATCTATCTATCTATCTATCTATCTATCTATCATCTATCATCTATCATCTCTCTCTCTCTCTCTCTAAATATATATATATATATATATATATATATCATTTACACACTGAAGTACATAGAATTCTCAAATGTAGAAGTTTGGTCTTCTGTTTATCAGAAATTTCTGAGAGTTATAATTTATATTTATCTTAAAATATCTAAATTGTCTGATTGATGAATCATAAAGTTTTAAGTTCTTTATTTACTAATTCCTTGTACATTTACTTATAAACTAAGCTAGGAAAGTTTTTAGAGTCATCTCAAAGCAGGTTATAAGATCAAGTAAAGAATCTACCTGTAATATTATATAAAATGTATATAATTTTATTTGTATATATATCTGCCTTGTTAGTCACTGGGTCTTCTGACGTCTGTGATATCTCCATAATGCACAACTAATTACTTGAATTTTAAATTGGCTTTAAAATAATTGACAGAAGGTCTAAGAAACCTCAGTACTGTGAAGAAATAAATTAATAAAAACAAAGAATTTATTTTTAGTTTTTGTATTAATGACAGTTATAGCTTTGATTAATAACTTCAGCATTTGGATTCCATTTTAAGGGGCATTGTGTAGCCAGATCTGACTTTGAATTCCTGCTTTAGCCATGGCTATATTTCTGAGCTGGTTCAAGTCATTTAAATACTTTAAAAGTCTGATTTTTCTCATACTTGGGACATTCTCAATAGTTACATCACAAGGTTATTGTAACAATTACATATGATAACAAAACAGTATAAAATTAACATACAATAAGAGCGAAGAAAATAATAAAATAGTTGATGGCTGAAGAGAAGAATAATGGTTCAACACTGGTAACTGGAGTACTAGTAGTTTTTCATAAGACTATGTTATCTGCATATCCAGAGTAACATTACATTTGTTATTTTAGAAAACTAACCCAAGTACCATAAATGAGATGTGATTCTAGTCTATCATATTTCTAGCCTCTGACTAGTGGCTTTTAGGATTTGGCTGGTATAGGAGAATAAATGGCAGCTTAATTGACAAAAATAGAGAAAATTTAACAAAGTCTTAATAGTTTATCACAGGTTTTATATATAAGAAAGAAAAAGAGGACTGGAGATTTAGCTCAGTGGTTCCGGCACCTGCCGCACAAGTGCAAGGTCCTAAATTCATTCCCAGTAACCACATACAATGCCGGGCATGGTGACTCACGCCCAACAACCATCAGTAGCACATACCACAGTGCCAGGCGTGGTGGTTTACGCCTGTAATCCCAACACTCGGGAGACAGAGGCAAAGGGGATTGCTGTGAGTTTGAGACTTGCCTGTATGACCTAGTGAGTTTAGGGCCACCCTGAGCTACAAAGTGAGACCCTGTCTCAAAAAAAAAAAAATGGCAAAGCTTCCATTTTAAGAAAAAAAACCCTAATTCAATATACAAAAGATGGAATATTTACAGTGGAGGTAGGATTTAACTATGGCTGTGCCTCAAGATTAAGTTGGTATAATATTCTTAAAGCACATATATGTTGAATGGTAATGAAGAATTATTGAATATAAATGCAACATAAACATTTTATATTTCCACAAGGAATTATTAGTACCACTGATGCTGATTGTAATAAGTATAGAAATAAAACCTCCATGATTGCATTATTACATGTCCATGTCAAGACTAAGTAGAGGCCACTTGCTGAAACTGACCAGAATAAACCAAGTTGACAGCTCAAGTCTTTCCATTTGGTTGGACTGAGAAGCTAGTATGTTGTATGAACTTTGGCTTAACTCATAATGATGATTATAAAAAGCTATATGTTAAGTGTCACATGTGCTAAGACAAGAAACTGTCCAACTTCTTTCAAAGCAACATGGCTGCAGTTCTACCATTGACAGGATATTCCTACAAACTCATCTAAACATACCCAGTCCACGAATCCCAGAGAGTTTCTGCATCATTAACTGTTTACACAGTGATTTCAGTTTAAGGGTTTTAATCTGATGAGATACATCTTTCAGTATGGCTGTATAACTTTTTTCTCTCCATCAACAAATTAGAAATATAACATTACCAGCCTTAATCCTGCCACACCAAGTGCTGAAATATTGCCTTTTCTCTTAGCTTCACAATAAAGTTACTGCAATGCTGCATCCTAAGGCCATATCCTTGATGTCTTCAGCTTCTGCTAATATGGAGTTTATGATACAAACGTAGTGGTGCACCCTGTTCATATTTCAAGGTTATCTAATCCTAGATTTGAAGGCAGATGATCTAAGTAAAACTAGTAAAAAGTAAAACACTTTTTAATGGGACAGTTACTTGGACTGTACATTATAGTGTCAAGGAAACCAATATATTCAAATCTCATTGCACATTTTTCTAAAAAAGAATGGCTTCTCAGTCAGTTAAATGCTACAAAGTTGTTTACTACAAAATACTTATCTGGTAGTAGAATCTCTATTATGCTAACAATTGGATAAATGGAATAATTCATTGAGAGTATCATAGAGAAGCCTAATAGTATTACTTGACTTTTCCATAATACAAGTCTTCTCTATTATCTTTTGATGCACTGTAAAAAAAAATCTAATGCATCATTAAACAAAAGGAGAATCAATGTAACCTGCTCTGTTTACAAGTTGGTAAACTCTGCCACATTGTGCAAAGTACATTATAACATGCTACCTCAGCCCCTGCATTTCTAAGGTGAGAAAAATGGTGGGATCATCTTCAAGAATTCAATTCAAAATTCAATCATACTCTGTGAAAGAAAGAACTACTTTTTGTCTGTAAAATTATTGAACTTGCAGATCATGCACTCTAAGGTCTAATTAGCATTAAAATTTCACAATTTTATCGCTTTCCCATTTTTATGCATTTATTCACTCTCATTATTTCCCAAAATATATGTAAATTGTTTACATAGATTAGTCTTGATATTTATTATCAAATTGATTATGCTTTTGCTAATCTTTTTCAGTCATATTCAACTCAACTGTTAGGTTAATACCTCTTACAATAACGTTACTTCAATTTTGTATTAATTAGTTCAATTTTTATTTCAGATTTGTAAACAGGTATCACTGATATTTCATGTTACATTGCATTATGCATTTTTGCTATATCTTTTTTTGTATCTCTCTGTCCATGCCAGTGTCTTATCCATGGTCCTGAAGGCCATAAATGTGGTTTTCAATTGTTTGCATATAGACATGCTTTAACTAGGCTCCTCATCCCCTGTGAAATGACTAGTACCTAAGAAGATAATGGGCCTTTACTTAGTATGTTGTACACTCCAGGTTTAGGGAGAGAATGGACTCAGGTGAAAAAATACTTAAACCTCTTTTCTTACTGAGTTTTTAGACTGGCAGGAAAGAGACAGATTTTGCTGATTCTGTCCGTGTCTTTCTCTCTTAGACTCTTTGCATCAAAGACCAAATATTTCAATAGATTTCAGTACTTTTCAGGTTTAACTTTGACTTTCAAGTTGTTTGCAAGTGTTTCTCTGATGTAATAGAAAAACCAGAGCTCACCTGGAGTCAGCATATTTGGCTTTGTTAGACTCAGTCTCCTCACCAGTTTAAAAAGGTATAAAAGCATTTTGTAACTGACTTCATTGGATTTTTTTATTTTTTAATTGAATTCTTTATTGGTCCATTTTATATACACATCACAATCACATTCAACTTTGGTGATTTGTACCAGTATATGACATGAGTTAATTCTCATTTTCCCATTCCCCTACCCAGCCTACAATCCCCCACCCTCTACATACATAAGCTTTGTTTTCTTTTTTTACAATTACATTTTTTCTTTCCCCTCATTACTTACTCTTATTCTTTTCCCTTTGAATATTTTCTATTTTACAATATCTATCATACATTCTCTAATTCATTTGCATTTTCAGATCTCATACCAGAGAAAATGTACAGTATTTACACATCTGTGACCTGTTTAGTTCACTTATGAGTATGTCCTCAAGATACATCTATTTGAGTATAAATGACTCAAATATATCACTATTTATGGCAGAGCAATACTCCATTTTATATTAAAAAATCTTATTTATCCATTTTCTGGTTGATGGGCATTTGGGATGTTTCCAAGATTTAGATATCACAAACTGAGCTGCTATGAATATGGGTGCACACATATTATTATGATATGAATCTTTTAATTCTTTCATGTATATTCTTAGCAGAGCAAAAGCAGGGTAAAACAGGATCTCTAATCCTAGTTTTTTTGAGGAATCTTCACACTGATCTCCACAGTGGTTGCACCAGTCTACATTCCCACCAACAGTGGAGAAGAGTTCCTTTTTCCCCACAATGTTATCTGGATTTATTGCTGGTTAATTTCACAATAGCAGTCGTTCTTTGTGGACTGACATGAAATCTTAGTGACGTTTTCATCTGCATCTCTTGAATGACCAGTGATGTTCAACACACTCAAATAAGAAGCTAGTTGCGAAAGCAATCAAACATTGCAGGATCTTGTTCTAAGAAGTTTTTTAAAGCAAGATTATAATAAGTAGTAGTAATAGTAGTGATTACAGTATTATTGATTTCATTATAGAGTTTTTGCCAAAATACTAGATGATAATCTATGGAGCTTCTTATCTCAGTTTAATTGGAATTTGCATATATTATATACGTGGAGGGCCATGTGGACACATGCATTCTGTGTGCCTATATATGTAAATTTGTATTTAATATAATGTTACATCTTTGTTTTCCTTTCCTAGCTATTTCACCATTTCTTCATGATTTTTTGTATTATTTTATTTTATTTTACTTTATTTTTTTTTCAGACAGGGTCTTGCTTTGCAGTTCAGGCTGGCCCTGAGCTCACTATGTAGCCCAGGCAAGCCTCAAACTCAGCAATCCTCCTGTCTCTGCCTCCCGAGTGCTGGGATTACAGGTGTGAGCCACCACGCCTGGCAGTATTTTTATTTTTTACCATATACAAATTGCACAAAAAAGAGATCAACAATAGTATAAATATCTTTTTTTTTTTGAGTATTTTGAGGCAGGGTCTTACTATGTAGTTCAGGCTGGCCCTGAGCTCACTATGCAGCCCAGGTAAGCGTTGAACTCACAACAATCCTCCTTCCTCTGCCTCCTAAGAGCTGGGATTACAGGTGTGAACTACTACACCTGGCTGTAGTGTAAATATCGTGATGGTTTTATTGTGTCTTAAGTCATTCAGGAAACATAAACTAAATATCATACATTATCATACACTTGATAGATCATAATCAACAGAAATCTGTTTCTTAGGGTCTGGAGGCTGACGGGTTAGTTCATCATTAAGAAATGGACAAGTTCAGTCAAAAGCCTGTTTCCCACTGATGGTGTTTACTCATTATCATGTGGTTCTAACTCATGTGAAAGGACAAAGCCACTTGTGACCTAATTACCTCCACAATGACCCAAGCTCCTAAAACCACTATCCTGGAGGTTAGAATTTCAACATATGAACTGTAGAGAGAGATCAGCTTGGAGACTATAGCAGGTTGCAAGGAACTGCAAGTGTTCAGAAAGACTGAAGGGTGAAGCTGCTCCGTTAACAACTAAAGCCAGTACATACTAAGAGTGTCCCGGGCATCTGTGACTGGAGAGTGGACAAAGGCCGTTGCCTGACTCTGACCAAAGCAAGCTTGCATGGTGGCTCATCTTCTCACTTCCCTCCTGCAGCACCCCCCCCCCATTTCTGGGACATGTCCGTGGCCTGAGTGTGTGCCAGAAATTGGGTAGATAGAGCCCTGGTGTTCCTTTTATGTTTCAGAGCCCACTGTTGTTTGACTGATTCACATGCCTTCCAAATGCCAATGTTTTGAAAAGGGAAGAGTGACTTTTTTATAGACGGATACTCACTAGTGTTTTCATTACTATGCTTTGTAGGTGATAGTCTAGTGGAAAAGGAGGTGAAATAATATTACATAGATAGCCTTCATGGGGATAAAAGCTCCTCCCAAAGGGTTTTTAATGAAGAATCAAAAATTTAAATATCTTCATTATCATAAAAATAAATCATTCCCGATATCTTTCAATAATCTTGTATCTTTGTTAAAAGTAATTTTATGTTCTCTTAAAACTACAACATAATATAACCACCATCAACATATAAAAATATAAGGCTTCCTTTTGGATACATGAAAATATAATACTTACCTAGGTTACAGATATACTTACTCATTTGATGCTGCTGTAAATCAAGCACTTGGCCCGTCTCTGCAACACTGTTTAATAATATAAGCACTGCCTAGCAATAGAATCAACGTACACAAGTTTCAAACAGGCAGTCATCAAAATAGTTTTTAATTTTGACTCAGACTAAACAATTATAGGTATTTCTGATACTATTTCTTATGTAATACAATGTAACACCTATACGAATAACCTTTTCAACAGAGTTGTTGTAAGTAGTCTAGAAATGAGCTAAAGTGTTCAGTAGGTTGTAATATAAATAAACACTACACCAGTTTTCACCTAAATGATTTGATAAATGTGGATTTTTATATCTATGGGATTTCTGGAACAAACTCCTCAATGGTATTCAGGGATGATTTTATAAACCATATGCTCATGTCATTTAGTCCACAGAGTAAATAACTTCTTTAAATGAACCTAAAATGGATATGGTCAGATAAGAAAAACTGTTAAATACTGGGAGAAATTAACTGATAATTGCACTAACCTTGTTGTGGGTAATATTTTCATCGCTTTTTGTTATATTGACCTCATATTGCTTAAAAGGAGATACAATTTATTTTAGCCATTTATCTTTCAATCTTGTCAGTAAAATGTTAACACATTTTTGTCATCTTGAACTGTTTGAGACTCTTATAATGGACCCTCTTCCTCTTGAAAAGTTTAATATTTTAAATCCTCATGCAGCAATAGAAACTTCCCTGAATTTCTAAGGCCTCTCGTGAACTCCCCAGAAATTGAAATTTTATTCTCTGAACATACTTTGTGGAGACAACCCTGCTGATTATGCCCAAAGCAGCCTCTAGGCAGTGCAGACTATAGAGTGAACCCTACAACTGACTTGTTTTAAGAAATGAATCTGACCAAAGCCTGACATAGGGCACAGGAGCATTGCCTGCCAGTGGCCACAGCAAAGGCCGGCGAGGTGGGCCCTGGAGATGTGGGACTCTGATATGAGATAGCAAGACAGCTGAGGTCAGAATGATTCTTTTCTAAACTTCTTCCCAGAGCTGAAACCTTCTTAACTGAAAAGACAGAATAAACATTCATTGCAACCTATATCGGGTCTGTTCTGTCCTAATGCAATAATTCTTGGCCACTTCTCTTACAAGCCTTTCTCTGTCAGCAGCTTATCTTTAACAACCACACATAGCCTCCTCACCCCACTTAATGGATGATTTTTGTCACCGATAACCAGTGACTGTTCTGGCTGTTTCAGGGTCTTTGCCCACTCAGCTCTGACCTTCCCAGTTCCCCGTTGTCACTTTGACTCTGTCTCTGAGTCTTGACACCTTGTGTGGTAGCACCAAGCATGAGGGTAAATACCTCTGCAGGGGTCCCTGATACATACTAATGTAATATAAGTGATGGCAGAAAACATACTTAGATGATGAATTGGAAATCATGATTTTAAAGGATAACTACTAATGTGTACTCTATTTCTTGAGTTTTCCCCTATTCACCTGTATATGAAGAGGAATTCTCTGAACACATTTGTGTGTTTGTGTGTGTGTATATGTATGTGTGTGCTATAGTTTTCATAATTCAAGTTGTCCAGAAGAGAATATCAGAAACAAAAAAGGTGTTAAGAAAGCTCAGCTATATTAGATTAGTTTTTAGGACAGGGAATACTTTAAGTGAAATCCCACAAAAGAATCTCAGTATCTAAAAGAAATGAATAGTTGAGTTGTCTAGCTCAAGTGTGGTTAGATGGGACAATGTATAAGGTCCACTCCTTGGTCTTGTCCTCATCTGTCCCTTCCAGCTTCTAACAGAGCCTTTCAGATCTCTCAAGTGCCTGAAACATACAAATGACCCAATGGACATAAGGAAGGAATAACACTCGTTCCGGCAGAAGCAGTACCACGGACACAGTCAGGAAAGACAGCCTGTGAGCGTTACCTTGAGGAATTATGCTGAGGTGGATGGATGAAAAATATTACAGCTTAAAATAATAGCAGCCTCCTTTTACATTCTACATGAGATAACTTCAATGTTATTCTGAAAGTAGGAAGACTCATTTAATAAAAGTAATTTGATATTGTAGGATGCTCTCTCTGGAAAAGTCTCAGATAGTAAACTAGAGGAAGGAGTGGCCTAAGAGAAAATAAAAGGAGAGAATTTAAGCAATTCAGGGGTAAGACTTTTACACCAGAATTAAGAAAGTAATGGGAAATAGAGAAAAGTAGCAGGTTCTACAAATATTATGTGAATGGGAAAATTGGTGTTTTAATTATTATTTGGGTTAGGATGATAAGAACTAGGAGGCATTATATTTTCAACATGTTGGTGATGTGTGGGACAGAAGATAAAGGAAGGATTGAAGGATGGAAGGCCTAATTAATTACAATTTCAGCTGCCCTCCCCTTAGGTCTTTCATGTACATAAAATGTCACTTTCCAGCTAAATAATCATTTCTTCTAAGTTTCATGAGCAATTCTGTAAAGTTAGGGTGGAAGAAATTTGTTCAAATTTAAGGAACAGAAGTATATGCAATTCTAAGTTCAAATAGGTAAGGTAAAGGAAAAGCATATTATGGAGGTTTGATATTGCCTGTTATGTGTGTGAACAAAATAAATACTTTGTAGCTTGCACTGTGATTTTTTTGTATGTATACATACATATATGCATATATATATTACATGTGTATATATATATATACATACACAGAGTTCATGTATGAGTGATAACATATTCCTTTGTCACATAGTACTTATATTTCCAACAGCATCTTAATTTGATACTTTTTAACAAACAGGCATTCTTTCATTAATTCCTTTTTTAAGTATTTTTTTTTATTTAAAAAGGCTCTGGGTGAGAATGTAGATGTGTCTTTCCTATCCCAGAAGAGAGATAAAAGGAAAGATAAAGTCTTTGCCCTTAAGAAGCTAAGAGATGAAGACCTGAAACTAAGGCGAATATTGTGTAATGTAATTAGAGTGCAGCATGTGGATGTACAGAGGGTGGTACCAAAAGATGCGACAGCAGTGGCACCATCAGGGTGAATGTGGGGTTAACAGGAGGGAAATTTGGGATGTTGCTTTGATCCGTTAACACCTGGAAGGATTTGAGTAAGTGAAGATAGTGGGTGGATGATGCCAGGCCACAGAGACAGTATTCATCACCTTATCTCTAATTATTCTATAACGCTGTCCCTGCTTCTCTTTCAATGTGATCATTTGTGCTGCAGAACTCAAGTAGCATGTGCTGCTTTTGACTACCCATGGTGACTTCTCTGTTTTTCTAAAGACCTCTCAGCTCAGGATGTTGCCTTTCCTTTTTCTTATTCTTAGATACATCTTGCTGACCAGGACACATCTGACTTCCCAGAATGTTGTATGAAATAATTAAAATAGATACTTTGTAATGGTCAAAAAGAGCACAAAGTCATACTACTGAAAGCAAAACACTTCTTTCTCTACAAGAAAAGAGAAATCACTCTGAGAGAATTATTTGAAAAACTCTGGGGAAGGAAGAAGTGAAAAATGATTTGGTCTAACCCTCAGGACTTTGTTTGAATATATTTAGGTTCCAGTTTTAAATAGAAGAGAGTGAAATGCTTTCCACAAAATGGAAATGCAGCTACTGAAGACTTAAACCCCTAACTTTGAGAAAGACCAATCAGCGCAGATGACAGAATTGCTGTACAGATAGTGATGCAGGCCCACGTGTTCAAGAAAGTGAATTTAGAAAGGTTTGGGCTATTGGGTAAGTGTCTTTAAAAACAGATTCTCAACAGTCATTTCAATTTTATTTTAACACTGATCTTTGGATCTTCCTCACTTGCTCTTTGATATGTCTCCTCCAAGAAACTGGCTAAGTCTGAGTTGGGACCTAAGAAAAAAGAGATAAGAAGCACAATATATTTCTACCTCCCATTTGACAAATCAAATAGGCACACAATAAATATTTACTAAGCCAAGCTACGCATATATATCTAAGATGTTTGATCTGTAAGGGCTCATTTTGGTTAATGCACTCGTAATTTAATAGATGGCAGCTTATTGTTCTATCTTTTTTCTCCATTTATCATTCTTGCTCTGAACAGACGTATGGCCTTCTATAGAGAGTATGAGCTGCCGGTTTCTTTTCTTCTTGTGCAATATCAGATGTGTATATTTGGAATGCTCTTTCCTTTAATCCATCGCTTAATAGTACATAAAATACTATTATCATCGTCATCATCACAACCACTACTACCAGACATTACAGCATAAACTTTGAGTTAGTGTGTTTGAATGTCACTGGCTCCCAGAATTCTCGTAGTATCTTAATTAAGAATCACTTAATTAAACTGAGATGATCAATGGAAATTGTTCTTTTAAGCTCCAGAGCATGGAATCTCTTCTCCTTCAGATTAAACGACTCCACTTTTAAATATTCATTTACTCCAATCCTAACACTCTCTAAAATGGCCTGAGCAGTACACATGCGCACACGCATGCATGCGCGCACACATACATACACACACAAACACACACACACACACTCAGTAAAAGGGTTGTTAAGGAAAAGGATATTCCTTTCTAGTTTTCAATGTGCTGCCAGAGAAATGAGTAGGTTCAATGGTAAATCACACAGTGCTTTGGTTTATTTTTTACTACAATTTCCCAAAATATTTTTGACAACCACTTAATTTATAGTGAGATATTTATGTACTAACCTACAATTCAAACAATTTATATCTAAAAATGAAGTAGGAACAATAGACACAATAGTATGATTTCAATAAATAACAAAAATTTACAGCAATTGTTACCATATTAGGTTATAATGTTAGTGAACTCAGGAACGGAAATAATTTTAAGAAGAAAAATGTCTTTCAAAATGACAAGCAGGATGGAAAATTGAGACAAACAGTGTAGGAGAGTGCGTATCCTGCTGTCTCATCTGAGTACCTAGCACGGTCTTATTTGAGAGCTTGTTACATTTTCTTTGCCAAAAGATTTTGTACTTTCCTGACTCTGAATTAGTGCAGCATTTTACAAGCTACAAGGATTAAGGTAGACTCTGTCCAATAATTTTTGCCAAATCCTCCTATTCATGAAACGTTATAATTAGGTTTAATGTAGTTATGAAATGGGAGAAGTATGAAATTTTGCCATTATGATTTATGGAAAACTTTGCTTCCAATCCTATGGAATAATATGCTTCCCATTCTTTTATCTTTTAGAAAGGTCCTAAAAGGATTGAGGGAAACTAGATATTAATTCTTTTTCTAGTGACAGGTTTGTTCATGGAAGCTGGTATGACTACCCGCTAATTTTTTTTATATTTTACTGTATTTAAATATCATCAGTCGTATGCAGCTCACTGCTACATCCATGATGGAAGGAAAACTGTCAAGGCATAGTTCTTTACCATGTGTCCTGTACATGACCCTACAATATGCATATGAGAGCCTTCAGACAATTGGGAGACATCAATGAAAGTTCAGTAGCCTGGCAACCAAGCCAAGGTATAAATGATAATCATTTAAGACATAGCTAAAATGTAAATTTTTAGAACAAGACAGTGTTTGATTGAGATGGATGATGTAGGATTACCAAGTGACTGATATAATCACTAAGTGGTCCAAAAGTGATAATTAAAAAAAAAAAGATGTCAGTTTGACCTAGTATATCAGAGAATTTTTTTTCTCACCTTTTTATTTTTTTTTTTATTAAAAAAAAAAAGAAAAGTCTGTGTGGGACATATAGGAGACCTAATTTGGAGAAAAGATAAGGAAGGAATATGGACTTGCAAAATGGAGATGATGATATGTTATAGCCTGAATGTTTGTGTCCTTGCAAACTCTATATGTTGAATTTTCACCCCAAAGGAAATGGTATTTGAACATTCTGAGAGGTGTCTTAGTCCATTTCCTGTTACTACATGTAAATGTCACAGTTCTGGTAGTTTATAAAGGTGTTTATTTAACTCGCACTTCTTGAAGTCCAAGAGCATAGTCCTGGCATCTGCTTGATATCTCCTAAAGGCCTTTCTACTATGCCACAACATGAGAGAAAACCCTCCATAGTCATGACTTTGATAATGAATATATAATGATATATATGTAGACATATATGTATATATCTACATATATATATCTACTACTAGGTATATATATGTGTGTGTGTGTGTGTATAGATGAATGTCTCTTAGAATTAGTTGTTATAAATTTTAAAATTACTATATAATGACCATTTCTTTTTAATGTTTTTCTTTTCATTTTTGCAGTAGCAGGGATCGAACCCAGGACCTAGAACTCTGAGGCAGCCACGGCACCACTGAGCTGCATCCCAAGCCCGTAAGTGACCACTTGTTAAATCTAATCCATACAGTCTTGTGAAAAGATCTGTGGTCTTCAGGTCTATGGACTTAGATCAGTAAAGTAAAGCATTTTCATGACAAGTCTTTCTGTTCTTTAGTAACTTTCATTGAACATTTCAGGTGAAACATAGTGGAGCAAGTTCAAGGTTGTGATTCAGCAGATACAGAATTGAAAACCAGATGAGGGATTGAGCAGCTCTAGCTGTAGCTCTACAGTTTGGGATCAGCCACTTCACTCATACAGAATTTCGCTGGTGTTTCCTCCCTTGTTCTCATACTATACCTACTTTGGCTGCTCTACAATGCAGATCAATAATTCCTCCAGGTGAAGTTCTCAAGTACTGAGCCAGATCAAACCTTGCTTCGGCTCATACTCTTTCTATACTCTCATCTATGATTCTCCAACTATTGATCTGTTCCCTAGTTACCTCTAGTGTTTGTGCCTTAGCTACTTGCTTTATAAACTATTATTTAAGCTACCTGACCCCATTTTCCATCTTTCTTTTTTGACACTATCCCTGATTCTTCCCATGGCTTAGGGGCTCCCTTTCTTGCCACGTTCGTCGCTTGGCATTCTTGTTGGGAAGTTTTAGTGTAGTTTTGCATGTGGGTTAACAGGGCTATAATCAGACCTTCACTTACATGTACTGACTAATTTTTGCTTGCTTCAAGTCTTCTCTTGATAATACTGGTCTTGACTAATACAGTGGATTTGTAGTTAGTGACCTCAGATGACTGATCTGAATATAGCTAATTTTCCAACTTTAGAATATTTAAAATGTACATTGGAATCCACTCTACATAATTTCTTGCTGACATGGACACCGGAAGCTGAGCCCTGACCCCACACCCTGCACTGTTATTGTGACTGCTGTCCTCAGCACAGCTGAAACACTTTATAAATTCTTAAGTGCTCACTGTGTGCCAGGGGTAGAGCCAAGAACAACACTTGGATTTTCTTATTTAATCATCGTGTACACACTGCTCAGCTTTCAAACAAAATACCTTTCTGAAACAAAATACATAAGCAATTTGAAATTTAATTTTGGGGGGGCATACCAGGGATCAAACTCAAGACCTTGCACATGTGAGACAAGCACGGAACCACTGAGCTAAATCCCTGGTTTATACAACTTGAAATTTTAAGGCATGTTTATTTGGACCCATAATTCCAAAGATTTCACTCTATGACTTACTACTCCAAGGCAGAGATATCATGGGATGATGATGTAGCTCAGGAAAGCCACTCTACCCCTAGTATTTGAGAAGCAATAAACAAGGATGAATATAGGAGGAGGAGGAGGCCAGGTACCACGTGTAGTCCCTAAGGTCACGTCCCAAGGACTCACTGAGAGACACTGAGAGTGGTGCTTTTCTTACCTTCTAGATGTCTCAAGCCAATCACTGTGACAATCAACAGTAATCATTTTAAAGTAATTATCAGTATTAATACCATATCTTAAGATGCTCAAATTGAGGCATGGAAAGTTTAGGGTGTTTGGTCAAAATGAAATAACTGAGATGTTGAGTTTAAAACCATAATATCTGGCTTTGATGATTTTCATGAATGCCAACAGTTATTGATTTGGCAACTATAGTGAAATTTGAGTTAAGGCTCTTCTACGGTGCTGAAAAATATAAATGCTTCCCTTAACTAGTAAAATAAAATGAATTAAAGTGGTAATATTTCTGTAATATTTACCAGTGACCCTACAAATAGGAAAAAGAGAGAATGGTAACATATGGGTATATAAATACATGAGGCCCATATACCGAATTATGACCATAATAAAGCAAACCATCCAACAAATTCTGTCTTTCAAATCTTTCATTAAAGGCAGTAGCCAGCATTATGGATTTGTGCCCTTGTAGATTTTCTGCAAATTGCGCTGTGTGACACAGATCACTTAGTATTTACAGATGAGCGAAGGCACTGACCAACTGTCTGAGCACCCAGCAAGTGGAGGAGATGATGTGAGTTTATTTGGAGGTGCCTTTTACCAGGCTCACATTCAGGCTGTCATAAAGCTGCAGAATACATTACCAGCAGATTTGTTCTAATTTAATAGTGTTTTTTCCTCTCTTGGAACAAGAGAACATAAATGCGAGCAATAACATTTTAGGATATGTAATACTTCAGTGTGTGCTTTCTTTGGCATTTTGATGAATAAAAGAAAAGATGAGAACAAGATTTTTCATCCAGGAAAATGGATTTTGATGATTAGAATATAAAACTTGATCATAAGATCCCATTAAACACAGTGGTAGGATATCACAGCAGGGATGTTAATTCTAGAAAAAGTCTTCATAGGGCATTGAACAGAGCCCCGCACTGCAGTCAGGGCTCTGAGGTTTCTGACC
This sequence comes from Thryonomys swinderianus, assembly GCA_004025085.1. Classification (NCBI taxonomy): domain Eukaryota; kingdom Metazoa; phylum Chordata; class Mammalia; order Rodentia; family Thryonomyidae; genus Thryonomys; species Thryonomys swinderianus. Next base: position 15,300 of record PVIC010017454.1, on the reverse strand, counting down.
CGCTGTAGGTCATGCCTTTTTCAGGCATCCATTTCATCACCTACAAAGTAACCTATCTAGACGGAGACGATCTCCAGAATTCTATCTTGTTCTAATATTTTATTATTTAATTTGAAATTAAGACAGAGAATCCCCACAGAAACAAAACTTATGAAAACAGCTTCCCAAAACATCTAATATATTGCTTTATGAGCGCAGTGTGATTATTTTCACATAAACAAGGACTTTGTTGCAACGGAGCAAATGGAGTATTTGTTCTGCAGCCAGAGATAGATTATCATCTCAACAATTCTACATAAATTCTGTGGAGTTATTCTTTAATTCTGTCATTATGAGGCTCAACATAGTATTAGCTTGCTGAAGGGACAAAGTTTATTTCACATTGGAGATGAGAATTCAAGAAAGTGTTTTAAAAGGATTTTATAATGTACCAATTGAAGTATAGAGACTCAGGCCTTTACAAAAACTCTCAAATCTTCAATATGAAAATCTATAAAGGCTAGAATGATACTTGTCAAATTATTGTTAAATTCTTAGTAACATAGTACCCAGCTCAAAGTAAGAGCTCAATAAATATTTTAGAGCTAAATAAATAAAAATAATTATATATCATACTTTAGCTATCAAGACCTTTTATGGTATTTCAAATTGCTATTAACTTATTGTATACCATGTACAATCAGCCTTATTTTTGGTTATGTATTACAGATGGCTACTGATGTTTGAAATATTGAAAAAACAGGAATTTTTAGGAGTATTCTTACACCACATCTATTCTTACATCTAACAGTATAAAATGTGCGTTTTGATATAATGGAGAAAATAAGAATTTTGTGCCTATAATTTTATTTTCAAATCTTAATGTTTCCCAAATATGCAGATAGGTAAATAAGTTATTAAATGAATTGTATTCCACTGTGTTTGTAAATTAACTTATGCACTTCCTTGACCATGATAACTATAAGTGAAAATTTGTTCATTTGCCCTACAGTGATAAAATTTCTTAACAATCATGAAGAGAATAATGAGCTGAATAATGGTAGAGAAAAAAACATATTATGGACACATTTGAAAAGCAAGTTTCTTCTTATTGCTAGAGTTACAGGCAACTTCAATGTTCTACCTGAGATAAAACAGTTGGTAGAAAAATAAAACATGCATAGCATACCAAATATATGCCTTGAGGGGTTGCATTAACTCGATGGTGATATTCAATGGTATTCCAAGATAGATCATATGTGCTTATTTTGAACTTCCATAGCTTTGCTGAATTTTAAGATAATTTCAATGTTAGAATAAGAATTATTATTTTTTGACATGCAGGAATCACACTGCTCAGGAAACAAGGAATCCAAACACAGGATTCATGCTGTCCATAATCTAATCTCAGGAAAGCAAATTTGTTTTGTGAACTGTCAAGTATTAAATATTTTAGACTTTCTAGGTGATGTTATCTGTGCTCCAGTAACTCACCTCTGCTATTATATTATAGCACCTCTGCTACTATATATTATAGTAGGTAAATAGCCACGGAGAAAATCTAATCTAACGATTATGGTCTTGTACCAATTAAACTTACACTAATCAAGCAGTAGGCCAGATTTGTCAGAAGGCGTGTAGTTTGAGATCCATTAATTAGTCAATTAACTAGAAACAGACCCATAATTAATTACAAGCATCTTATTATAGGTCTTCTGTCACCATACACTTCAACTTAACTGAAGAGCATATGTCTACATCTAGATAATACATTCGCTATGTTGCTTCATCAGTAACAGTAGAAGCAGCTGCCATCAGTTTTCTCACTTCTATGGTTTTTCTTATTTCTGTCTGATCTACACATCAGAGTCATTTTTCATAAACATTGTCTTCCTAGTCTTTCGAGTTGCTTGCTAATTTGTCTTTTTGTGTTTCTAGGTTGGCAAAAATCTAACTCTGGTTCAATCAGGTTCTCCAACTGTTGTGTATGTATAGCTGTTTAAATAAATGGAAATGGAGAAAATATAGATTAAAAGATCACTAAAAACAACATATGATTCCCCAGATTCAGAAGTCCTGATCACTAAACTGAAGTAGAAGATTCACTATGCCCAGTAATCAGATTAATATTCTTCAATCACTTTCTCTCCTTGGTTAGACACTGAGTATTAGTTTTCAAACCTCCAACCCTCCTTCCACTCCTGCCAGTAAACTCATTGATTCTACTTGATTGAGAAAATTCAAGCAAATAAATCTCCAGAAAATCATCGTCTAATTATCCCACTTGCTGCTGCAATCTGTATGAACCAACAGGTGGGATATCCATGCTCTTAGCTAAGGCCATACTTGGAACTGTCTTTGAGCCTATCCTTCTTGACCTACTCAAGAACATGGCTTCTGTAACTTCCTCTTTCCCAGTTCTCTGGTGGTAATATTTTGTGTCATCACTGAATATCCCATAACCACACGTACATACTTGGTCTCACTTTCTCATTCTGGTTATCTTTCCTCATCTGTTTTACATAAACATTTATAGAAAGGTTTATGTACCTTGGTTTTCTTATATTTATCTCATAAATCCACTATTACCAGACATTCCTCCCACTCCCAATAACTTACAGAAATGCCTTTTAAACATCCTTAATAACACCAATCTTACTAAACCTAGTTGTGATTGTTTTGTCTTTTTCATATTTGGAATATCTGGATCATGTGACATTTTCCTCTTTCTCAAATTTGTTTTTCCACTGGATTGAAAGGTGCTCTTATACATCTAGGTTTTCTGTTACTTTCTCAGCCTTTCTTCTCTTATTTTATAATGTCTTTTTTGCTGGCTAGATTTCTAAACTGTGAAGGGGCCCAGAACATAGTCATTTTACCTCTGATTTTTATTTTTCCTCATTCTTGATATAGTGTAATAGATGGTTCTTCAGTGCCAAATATCTACTGCTTAACTGATTTCTACATTTGGGTCAGTAAAAGTGATCTTGAAGTTAATATAAATTAATATATTCAAGAGCTTTTAGTAGTGTGGAATAATAGGAATTATATTTATCATCTAAAAGAATAAAACTAACACACAAGATCAAATAGAAGAAACAACTTACATAGGCATTGCATATGGTGTAGCACAGGACAGAAATTTCTGAAAAAGGTGAAATAAACAACTGAACACTGTGATCACTCCAGCCTGCCGTAGAAGGACTGTTTCCAGGATAATCACATAATTAGAAGGTTTCAAACGTTACCTATGATTTGCCCTCTGTTGAGACAACAGAAAACAAGGGAGAATGAATTCATTGAGGAAAAATCCTAGATACAAGAGTTTCACATAGATGCAATTCTGAAGATTTTACAGAAACTCCTTGAGTTTCCAACTGATTATTGACCAGTACATTTGTGTATGACAATTACTTTCAGCCCTGGAGTAGGAAAAATCCAAAAGTTATATTAGGAACAATTTCGAGTTCTCATAAGTTCAATATTGATTATGTTGCTACAACCAGAGCAAAATGTTTCTTAATTCATTAGATATTGAATAGATTATTCAGGATAGCACTGACTTCACAGGGAGGGAGATATTAGCTTTAGATGAAAATACTAGTCAAAACCAGCCTACAAAGCACAAAAGCAGTCACTGAAAAGATCCCAGTGTTCCTAAGTAACAAAACTGTATCATTCAACAGAAGTACAGAAGATTTTTCCAAAAAGAAAAAGGTGAAATTCATGATTTCTGATATCTAATGACAAATTATCAGGCTATGAAGGAAAGAAAAATAATGCACATAAAGAGATAAAGATAAATTAAAATAAATAAGTTCAGAAGATAATATAGATGATAAAATTAGACAAGGGCATTAAAAGTTAAATTGTGGTTCATAAGCAAGAAATATAAGATTAAATGTGAAATAGATTGAGGGAAGAAATATGAAAACTGACTTCTAGAGTAAAGTAAAAAATGTAAGATATATATTAAATATCATTAATACCAAATTAGGATTTGCAGAAGAAAAAATACTTGCTTTCTTAGGGTTTATCTGTCTACTGAGAAATCCTGTATCTCAGGGCAGCCAGAACCCTGAGGATTTAGGATTTGCTTGATTGAGGGGATTCCTGAGACATAGAAAACCAACTGAGGGGATTCCTGAGACATAGAAAACCAACTGAGTGTCTATGGCTAGTAGTGAAATTGTAGCATAAAGGCCCATTATCATATTGACACTGGAATCTCAAAAACAGAGTTCGCCTGGTAAAATTGAATGGAGGGAGGTTGTCTGTAGAAGGGGATTAGGGTGAACTATAAGAACTTTCATGGGGCCAGCATTTAGTGGGAATTAGTCCTTTTTGTTCCTGTTGACCTCTGTGGTTTGCATTCTTGCCCTAAACATAAGTAAGAGATAAACACTTAAGCTCAGAGCAAATCCACATCAAACAGTCTTTAGTGTAGTAGCTTTAGAAAAAAAAAATGAACAAAAGCCAATTAAAAGTTTTGTTTTCACCTATGCAGATAACACCTTAATTAGTTGCTTTTGTGGCATGAATTTCCTGGGATAATTAATCTCATGGACATTTGCCAGGAGGCATAGTTCCTCTTTCCTATCACTTTCTAGCAACAGCTAAAATATTAGACAAGTATTGTTACAACAAATTATATTAAGAAGTTTAATTAGTAGGAAATAAAATAATGACCCAGGCAGTAAACATTAAATGGTCACATTGCTCATAGGAACTAGGACCTAGTCTGTGACTTTTTATCTAATCAGCAATGGTGGCTTGTCTTCCATTCCTGGTGTGTCAAAAGGATCCGTGGCCTCACTAAACACTTAAAAGTGTTCAGTTTCTCTTTATTTCTAGATTCCTTTGTATTTGCTCTTTCAGTCTCTAATGGGCACATGAGTCTCCATAATAACTAACTCACAGAAGTGAGTTCTTCCTGAATGCTGTCATGAGCCTACTACAGGCATCCCTTTTTGTACTCTCTCAAGAATCTTTGTGGATCAGCTCTAGCCAGTCACTGTAATTTCTCTTGGACACAAATGACTAAGATCTTGTTTCCTCCTACCCGGACTATGTAGTCTTTCTCCATTTCTAGTTTATACTTCAGTCTAAGTGTAACCAGTCCTAGAATGACTTCTGATGCCACCTATGGGAAAAATGAGACGTCTTTCACGGGTTTCCACAATTGATTTTTTTTCTCTCTGCATTTTAGCTTCAAACCATTGAGAATTTTTAGTGTTTTGTTTTTTGTTTTTTGCTTTTTCTTTTTGATTTTTGAAACAGGGTCTCGCTTTGTAGTTCGGGCTGGCCCTGAGCTCACTATGGAGTCCAGGCAAGCCTCGAACTCAGCAATCCTCCTGTCTTTGCCTCCCGAATGCTGGGATTACAGGTGTGAGCCACCACGTCCGGCATTTTTTTTAAATCATTAATCTATGTTACTTTCCTGCCAGGGTTTTCTTTTTCTTTTTTCTTGCCTATCATCACAGATATATTTCCCAGAATTTATGTTCTTTATGTATGGTGATTCTTACTGTCCTTCAGACTTTATATAAGTGTATTAAACTTCTGATTATATAAGTATATTAAACTTCTGTAATGCATACTATCCTCTCACTCAAACCTATGGGAAAAAAAGCCCTAAATATTTGTTACTCTATTCATAAACAACATATCTTGCTGGTCAAGTTTCAGTATGAGTGTACTTTTGCATCATTACAAAGCAACTTAATTTTCTCCTTCAGATGATATTTTTATTTGTAAACAGTATGTTTACATTAATTTTCTGATCAAGTTGACAAGCAATACTCTCCAATTCATTATGAATTTTGCATTTAAGTCATAACTGAACAGATTTAATGGCATATGTCTCTCTTCGTCACTGAATCACTGCAGAGTAGAGAAAAACATGACTTTCTCCATATACTGACCTTATATAGCTGGTTACTGTTCTGTCTGCGTTGTCCGACGACCTCGGTAGGGTGAGCAGGGACGCAAAGTTACAACTCCCAGACTCCATATTGGTCAAGAAGCTTCCTCTTTATACGGGAAGTTACAGGCATTTATATAGTGTAGTTTGGAATGTGATTGGACGAGAGGGTGGGAACAGTGCTCGCAGCGGGGTGTGATTTGACACAAGGGCAGAAATAACATTTAGCAATGTATGACTGGTATGGGTCATCTGATTCACCTGCATCATCTGCTCATCTGCATCATCTGCATCGCTGTAGCTTCTTAAAGGGTCGCTGTATCTATTAGTCTGCCAGAAGGGAGAAGGAGAGGGAGAGGGAGAGGGAGAGGGAGAGGGAG